>LKNJ01003474.1:10033-54981 GCA_002120245.1 Maccullochella peelii
GGATCTGAGGGCAGCTGGAAGTGTGGACATTTTCAGTGCTGTGATGTTGCCTGAAGCCAGATTGAAATTTGTCCAAAAGGCCATTTACATTTAAAAAGTTGAGTTGAATAAAATGTTTATTTTTGGATGTTAGCTAGCTCAGGAAGATGGGCCTAAGATACTACGCAGGACCCTCAAGCTCCCAGGCCTCTGGTAGAGGACCTGAGCTTATATGGCAGCAATGTTGACGTACAGTAGGTATGGTGTTCTTTGGATGCAACTCAGCATTCTTTCTCCTCCAAACACGACAAGTTGAGTTTTTCATCTGACCATATGACATTCTCCCAATCCTCTTCTGGATCATCCAAATGCTCTCTAGCAAACTTCAGACGGGCCTGGACATGTACTGGCTTAAGCAGGGGGACACGTCTGGCACTGCAGGATTTGAGTCCCTGGCGGCGTAGTGTGTTACTGATGGTAGCCTTTGTTACTTTGGTCCCAGCTCTCTGCAGGTCATTCACTAGGTCCCCCCGTGTGGTTCTGGGATTTTTGCTCACCGTTCTCGTGATCATTTTGACCCCACGGGGTGAGATCTTGCGTGGAGCCCCAGATCGAGGGAGATTATCAGTGGTCTTGTATGTCTTCCATTTTCNAATAATTGCTCCCACAGTTGATTTCTTCACACCAAGCTGCTTACCTATTGCAGATTCAGTCTTCCCAGCCTGGTGCAGGTCTACAATTTTGTTTCTGGTGTCCTTTGACAGCTCTTTGGTCTTGGCCATAGTGGAGTTTGGAGTCTGACTGTTTGAGGTTGTGGACAGGTGTCTTTTATACTAATAACGAGTTCAAACAGGTGCCATTAAGACAGGTAACGAGTGGAGGACAGAGGAGCCTCTTAAAGAAGAAGTTACAGGTCTGTGAGAGCCAGAAATCTTGCTTGTTTGTAGGTGACCAAATACTTATTTTACCGAGGAATTTACCAATTAATTCATTAAAAATCCTACAATGTGATTTCCTGGATTCTTTCCCCCCATTCTGTCTCTCATAGTTGAAGTGTACCTATGATGAAAATTACAGGCCTCCCTCATCTTTTTAAGTGGGAGAACTTGCACAATTGGTGGCTGACTAAATACTTTTTTGCCCCACTGTATGTAAAATATATCAAACCACTTCTCAAAATTGGAATAAAGTTGTAAACATCTAAGAAATGCCCAAGAATGCAAAGGACGACTATTTGTTCCTGACTTATACGGGTCATCTGGTGAAACAGTACGCTGTTGATTTGCCTTGGCAGCATATATGAATGCCTGCTTTGTGTGTGTGTGTGTGTGTGTGTGTGTGTGTGCATGCACACTTGTATGCTACTTTGGTGGGTGAAATGTGTTTGGCTTTTTTGCATAGAGCTCTTAATCAGATCCTGACATGTAATTGCATAGAGGATGTTATGTCAGTACTGTATCTGGTAACAAAGCTGAGGCTGTATAATATCAGAATAATGGAATGTGTGCATCCTTTTAGGCCTGGCTTGCTAGATGTCGTAGCTCCTGGTCCTCTGTGCTGCTGGCTGATTGGCTAATATCCTCAGACATCTCAAGGTTCTCCTTGTTGTGAGGCGACCTGCAGGAGACAAAACAGAAAGGACACACTGAGCTGTTCGCAGAGGTTGGGTCTTCCATTGGGAACAAACTGGGCAGTGAGATTTTATAGCCTGTTAAGGGTCATGGAGGCTGAGCAACAAAGACACACTACACACTACAAACTGTACTTTAATCTCCAACCTAAATGTAAAGAATATCCACAAACCAAAGTCCCACCCCAGTGGTCACACTGCAGTACCTCACGTCCCAGTTCTCTGCGTCCTCCACTGTGTCAGGAAGAGGTCTGTCTGCAGTTTCGGGCAGTGCCAGGGCCAGGACAGCACCCAGCAGCGGGCAGGTACCGAAGATGACCAGAGGTGTAGTGGGGCTGTGGTTATGAAGCATGTTGATAATGGGTGCTAACACACCGCCCATCCTCGCAAACATACAGGACACACCTATTCCTGTTTGCCTGTAGGTGAAGGGAAATAAAGTTGTACCCACAGACATTTAAAAAAAAAAATCACTTTGGGATCATGTGTATGGGAAAAGTAATTAAAACTGTAAAGACATGTCTTACCGAAGCACAGTGGGGAATATCTCAGCAGTGTACACATAGATTACAGCAAAGGAAGCTGTTATACCAAACTTCCCCACCATGGCAAGACCAGTCAGGACATTGGGATAATCTAGAGACAGAAGGGGGAAATCAAAGTGATGAAATACACTTGAGTATCAGTTATTTGAGGATGAGATGAAAAGCTGATGGTTCTAAGGTTTGCAGAAAGTTCACATTCCTGTCAGAACACAACTAAAACACAGTGTCCATCGTACCTGCAGGGACAGCGAGCATGAGCAGGCAGGCGAGCCCTCCTGCAGCCAGAAATCCACTTTGCGAGAGTCGGCGACTGCAGGGCAGGACAAGCAGGACGAGAGAACGAGCCGGGATCTCAACCAGCCCGAACACAAACTGGGTCAAGTAGAGGTTTGTCCCCAACCTGGACACGCCCAGTGAGAGGCCGTAATACACCAGCACGTTCACAAACCTGGGATGCAAAGGAGGAACGGGCATATAGACAGAAGAGACAAGAGAGAGAAAGAAAATGTCAAAAGGAATATATAGAATTTGATTTGTTACTGATGTCAAAAAAGAAAACCCTAAAAAGCACACGTGCATACACAATTTACCAGATGTAGAACAAGATGATAGCCCTCTTCCTCATCTGAGGTGTTCGTACGAGATCCACTGCTGAATGACTTTGCTTCCCTCCACCTAGAATCTTCTCAACCTGGACCCACATAAACCGAACCCTTTAAAGTATAAGGCTGGTGATATTCTGCAGTTGTCGTATTTTTAACAAATCCAATGAAAAGACAAAAAAATGGATTCTACTAACCAGTCATGTCTGTGTAGTCAAAGCCTGTATATCCTACAGTATTCCTCTGTACCATATAGCTCGATTGTTGTCCAAAACCATTAAAAACACATCAGTGAACCACACTGTTGCACTGGGTGACATGTTCCTTTATTACCACAAATATGGGCACTGTAGTTTATTTTGAGACAATCCCGCATACACTGTCCTGGTGCCATGGATACTCACTAGTGCAGCAAATGTGTATTCATCAAAAGCTGCAGAATAGTCCTCAACAAATTCACTATTTACTCCTGTTTAAGTAACTTTTACTAAAAACTACAGTACCCACCTGTTTTAGGAAATTAGTGAGCAACCTTGAAACTACATATTTGTGTCAGGAATAGTTGGAGTAGTAGGAGTAATTGGTACACTTATTCGCTTTCTTCCAGAGAGTTAGATGAGAAGATCAATACTACTCTCATATCTGGGCTGAGTGACACAGTAGGGAAGTTAGAAAGTATTGAGAGACGAACTAACGTGTTGTTGGTCTTTTTATGGGTTTGTTGGAAATAATTTAAAAAAAATAGAGAAACAACATCCTTATCCTTTCATAAAAAGTTTAGTCTTTAACAGGTAACACTGCATGCAGCACACAAAAAATACAGTTTAACAGCTTCGATAGTATAAGAGTGTAAGGAGTATCGGAATGCAGAGAGACACACCTGTACAGTGGGAGGTAACACCCGGCCGTTAACAAGTGCTGCCTTGCGGAGGAGTGTGATGGCTTCCTCCCTCCTGTCGTTGGCCAGCAACCATCTGGCAGAGTGAGGAAGCACCCTGACAGGACATAGAGAGAGCATACAGCAGACAGAAAGAGAAGGGAGAGGAGAAAGAGTGGACAGAGGCAAGGGAAAGTGCCAGAAATAAGGGCAGAGGAGGAGATGGCGATCACAAAGAGGACATTCATGTACATGTATGTGTCCTGGAAATGTATGGATACACATGTTCAGATGCCCATTGAATTTCCCACCATATATAGAAGATAAGCAGGAAGCCCGGGGCTGATATAGCCAGTTGCAACTTTCTCCAGTCTCGTATCAAGTATGCTACGCCTGCTAGCAGCACGTAGCCCAGACCAAATGCGTAGTCGGTGATGATACCAGCTAGCATGCGCCTGTTGGTGCACGTCCACTCAGTGCCTTTGAAAAAAACAGTGCAGGGTTTGGAAGGAGAGGAGAGGAGGAATCATGGGGAGAGGGTTAAACTGAGGTGGGAGCTTTAAGGTAGCGGAAAGAGTGGTAAGGGTTTGTGTTCTGGGATTGGGCAAACATAGCACAAAAAAGCACGAGTCATTATAACACTTAAAGTACAACAAAATTACTTTTTTTTCTCACTATTGATAAACTCATTAATCCTCATCCTCACATCTTATCTAATCTTTTCTCAACAACAATTGCAACGCCTCTGTGGCATTTTTTCCAAAAAATTTTCACTATATAGAATCCCATACTGCCTTTAGTTCCCCAACACAACATAATGCCAAATGTAATTTGTGCAATCTCTCAATCAGTGATCAATGCACTTACCACTTCTACTACTGCTATTGTTACTGCAATGATCTCATGTCTCATCGTGTTTGTGTTTGGGTGCGAATCTGTGCTTTGTTAGTACCAAGTACAAAGGCATTGATGATGACTCCAGATATCGTGGAGCCAACTACAAAGCGAAGAATCACATAGACGTGGAAGTTGGGTGCAAAGGCCACAGCGACTCCAAACACAGTCTGAAGAGCGATGGACAGCAGCAGGATGAAACGTCGGCCGTACCTTGCACAGAGAGGGAAAGAGTGGACATGAGTTTGCTCTCCATGCACATGCATAAATGAGTGCCGAAGTGAACCACTGTGACTGTGACAGAGTGAGACGAGGCTATGTGGAAACTATTTTTTTAGATGTTTAAGGCTCAAACATCAACTATAAGATCAATCCAATTAAAAAGAAACAGTATCAGTCAAACCCTAGTGTGTAACTTTAGCCCTCCAACTCAATCAGCATGATGTGTCAACTGCCCTACTTACACCATATGCCAAAGACTTGGCAGTGTCTGTCCCTGCTGTGTTGCATCTGTACAAAGTCAGAGGTTACAGGGCTCCAGGCTGAGAGAAGGAGCAGCGAAGCCTACCTGTCAGCCGTGGCTCCAAACACCACTGATCCCACCAACAGGCCAAACATGTAGATAGACGAACCAAGACTGTTCAGTCCAGCTTTGTCGCACACCAGGTCCCACTGGTAGAAGGAAAAACCCAACAGAAGGGAGGGGGTGTTAGCGGAGCACACACATGGTTGCAAGAAACAAACCGTTTATTTGTCATTTATAGACCTGTGCCTGTGCAAGTGTTCAAGGAGGAATCACTTGTGTGTCTGTGCTACTCAAAACTGAGTCCACATTGACATTATCATCGCGTATGGTACCAAGGCAGCTGAATACCAGCTGGGCAAAGCAGGCCACAGCCCAGGGGCCCAAGGGACCCCCCTGCAAAAGCTGCATGTTCACTGTGTTGCAATAGGTTCATGGTAATATGATCAAGTGTAACTATCATTGGGAAAATGGGAATATGCACCACTAGAGCACAATATTAACAGACATGATGAGGGCCTTAAAGTGGGCCCTGGCTGCTTAAACTCTTATTTGCCATGCAGCTCATTTTTGCCCAATGGCTCCCTATCTGGTTAATCCAGCATGGTACTTGGTTTATCTGACATCACATCACCATAATATAGGACTTTGCGTAGTCCCTATAGTATGTAGCATGTTATGTTTGTTAATGTATTATTACACTTTTGTTTTTTTTTATAGGATTCTCACAGATTTGGGTGATTATCAAGCCTAATAGTAAACAGATGATTTGTTATTCATTTGTGCAGTGGAACAGCTGATTCCACCTGCTTCCATGCAGTAGCAAGAATTTGGGAATGATTACATTTGCATACTTTTCATATCTTATATGTGCACATCAGCATCCTACTGTAAGCTACCTCGGTGACTGTTGTACTCTGGAAAGTCTCCTTGCTGTAAACCCATCCGTGGCCACATGGGACGCGCTCAGTCCGGTTTCCCTGCAGCAGGACATCGGAAGAGAAGCAGGAGGAATCCGACAGGGTGAAGTTCAGGCTGAGTGTGCCGGGGAAGGAGGACTGATTCCCGGCTGCTGAGCTCGAGCTCTCCCTGCAGTGATGGGGCGGCGCGGCTCCGGTAAAGATGCTCACCATCATGTGGAAGGCGAGGAGGATCTGGGGTAAACAAATCCATATGTACAAAATTTTCTGATATTTGCCGAAGCCTCCGATGGCAAAGAGGATCTGCTCGAAATTCATTTTGGGAAATATCAGCCAATTTGGAGATTGGCTCTAGTCCAGTGGATCAGCCAGTGGGAAGGAGGCGGAGGGCTGCCTGTAAACACCCACCAGACAATAAATCAGAGAGGCGGTGGGGAGCTGTGGTGTGTTGTTCAGGAGGTCAGCAAGGTAAATCAAACATGTGCTGCCGTAGTCAGTCCAGCTCCAGTCTACTAACATGACCCATCTTTAGCAGTCCTGAAATGACCGGAGGAAAACATGTACTGATACCATCTTCCCTCTTCTCACTCCAAAATGCTCCGTTGAATCCATTGTTTATAAAGTGAAAAAAGTCACTCGTTACTTATAGGGCAGGGCCACAGCCTCATTACACAATCCTAAAAAAGACGCTGTGATCGCGAATGCATTCATTAGAGCGCGTTTTCTTCACGGAAATCATGTAGGCATCAGTTGTACGAGCTGGTTTACAGCACCCCAATGTTTACCTGTGGTGTATACCTACAACACAAACATCTCTGCCATACATTTGCAATAAACACCGTGCTTAATGTCCTCAGAGGCCCTCTGCTGCCATCTGCTGTTGGAAGATTGAACCACAGTGAGGTTTAGTGAGACTCCTCCGACCCCAGTGTGTCTGCCGTCACTGATAGACTACCAGTGTTGTACAGTGTTGACTTTCTTTCCTGATAGAGGGTGTCATATATTGTACAGATTGTAAATTCATAAATCTTTGATTTGGGGCTATATAAAAACCTGACTATACAACAAAATGGTAATAAATTAAATGTAAGATGCACAGTTGGGGTAAGTTGAGTAACTTTGTACAAGAGACTTGTAAAGCTCACAAAATGGGAAAATATAGTAATATAAGAACTGTTTTGAACTACGACTAATTCTCATGTCTTTAGTAACTGTGATGGCTGAGTGCATATAACATCGGAGTGCAATGATGGCATACGCAGGCCATACAATAAAAACCCTGACAACACTGCGCTACTAAAAGGTCTGTCTTCTTAGGAGAGGCCTAATGCTATAGTCACCTGACTCATAACTGATTCATAATGTATGGAGTTGTGTGTTGGGTAGCATGGAGCACAGGGCTGATTTTGTTTTGAGTCACAGTAAAACCACAGATCATAAATAAGTAGACTATCAAAGAAGAATACAAGAGTGACCCCAAAAGGAGCATTAAACTCACTATGCAGAGCTGCGGTCACAGAGTAAGATCTTTCTACAAATATCCTAGTGTTTTATCTTATGTTGGAATTCGGGCTTATACTTTGCTTTGCACTTTGCAAAAAATAATGTAGCTACTTATAACATTATCAGGTCCAGAGTAGCAGGGGTGAGGAATGGCTGACTCAGCCGTGTCTAGTTATTCTCTGGAGAACAATGGCTCCTCTCTCCCCAGACTAGCTGCTCAAGTTTGAGGCAATCACTGCAGATTCATGGGAATTAGTTTAGTTTCTGTTAAGTCAGTGTTCAATAAAAATATTGTATATTGTCGTACAGTATGTGGGTGGAATTATGTCTGTATGTTGATATATAATGCAGTAAAAAATGTCATTGACTTAAATTGAATTAAATGAGTGAACATTGTGAACGATTTCAATATCCAAATAGATCAAGTTTATTATTGGATTTCCTTCTTCATATGTCTGTTATAAACGGTGGTAGTCTCGTAACCTGTCTCATTCCTCTTGTGGGTGCTGGTGACGTCACTGATGCTCGGTCCAGAACGGGTTGGGTCCTGGTTTGGGTGTCTGGATGGCAGCAGGGAGAAAAACTGGCAAGTCAGATACAGTTCACCAGGATGCCGTTAGAAAAAAAAAGGCATTGCTTTCAAAGTAAAAGCCCAAAAGTCTATTCTAAATTTCTAAAATTAAATGTAAAAATTAAAAAGATACATAGATATCAGTACACATATCCCTAATACACATTACAATCAAAAGGTGAAAATATGAATCAATCTAAAGCAGATGATTTCATGTTGCATATTTTATCCTGTATAGACATTGGAGCTCCTTTTTCATAGTTTTTGGTTGCTTAATATAGTGCAAGGCTATGATTCACGCTTATCTTGCTGAGATCTGATCATTTTGACCAAAACAGCCTGTTTTACGTTGATTTCTTCACAGTATGTGCTTAATATGACACTGTTACAACGCTCCATAAAAGTCTTTTAACATTGGAAATTCAGGCCTTTATGGCTATGAATACATGATATAATAAGAAAAACATAGTATATTTATTTTGTATGGATCTCTCAAGATCAATTCTCACCTTGGTTTTTGGGTTGAAATCTGTTCACTAATAAGGATTTTATTTTGAAGGCGGTGACCAGAAGCCTTTCATTCCCCTGCTGGGTGGCTTCACAGTGGTGAGGGAGGCTCCAGAGAGAGTGAGAGACAGAAAAGAGAGACAGAGGGAGATGGCTGAAGGGAAGGAGGAGTGGACCGGGTCAAGAGCGACTTTGGAAACTAACCTAAGGTGACCTTGATCATCCAGAGCCGTCGGCGCTGTGGAGGGAGTCCAGACCAGAGAAACATCACAGCTATCCGCCCGGCCTGCACTCACACTGTCTGACAGAGACCGTTTCTATCCGCTCATCCGAGTGACATTCATCAATATCAGGATTACTTAACCATGCCAGAGTCCCTTTTGGATTTTTGACAAAGAAAACCCTTTGGATCAGTCACTACTGAGCGTGAGTAGGGCTCTGTAGGCTACCGGGGCCGCTTTCACTGCTTTCACAAATAGACCATTTAAATGGCGGTGCCATGCATCATACGGTCAGCTGATCATGTTCTGATACTTATTGTGGTACAAGGACACGATTTATGCAAACCCAGATCCGCATCCGCAGATGACGCGAGCTGCCGATGTAGACGAAGCCACACCCTCAGACAGCATTCAAATAACGTTGTTTAGGCCACATGCATGAATGAACCCTGGCCTATTTACTGGGGGATACTGCCGGCAGCACCGTCAGCAGCAGCAGCAGCAGCAGCAGCAGCAGCAGTCACTGCAGGACAGTAGTAATATTTGTGACAGTGAGCTGTTGGGCCTTGCACAAGTGCTTTCTAAGACATATCATTTTAATGTTACTGCATTTTTCTTCTCTTATCTCCAAATCCTTGGGGTCTGGTCTAATCCATGTCTTTATGGAGATATTAAACCTAGATATATTATTTTAAATTACTAGCTTTTACTTGTTCACCCTTTAGGTCCTTTTTTGAAGACATGAAGAGGAGGACTTTTTACAAGTTGACATGTGTGGTTGAGTTGGTCGGGGAAGGTGATTTGATGCATGACTTCTAATCCCAAATCAGCAGTTTGAACCTGAAGTCATCTTTCATCCACAGATTATGTGATTCTGGAACCGCCCATTGAAAAGGGTTTTTTTACGGGCCAAATAGATTTCCTGCTGAACACTAGTCCAAGAGAGAGTGAGTACAGCATTCAAGCTGCCGCAATGGGAAAGACGCCCCAAGGTTGTAGTGCTGCTATACAGAGAACAGAGCATGTGCCGAAGCGTCTGGTCACCTTTATCTGTTGGTGTCATGCATGTGCTTGTCAGTCATAGAAACATTTTATGTCAGATGCACTCATCCATCACCAGATGTCTCTTATCTTATGCAAGCACAGAGACTACCAGCTATCCATGCAACTGGCTACAGAGGACACACTTCTTCTCTGTCTCTATTCATATTCTGCTCCGCTCGCCGCATCTCTAGCTGTGTTTGAGCTGACACGCAGGTGAATTTCATGATCCAGATCTGTTGTATCTGTGTGTAGCCTGCTGTGCATCCGCAGTGACACACCTGAGTCCTGCAGAGTGAAGACAGGGGGCTGCAAGGTCGCTACGCATGAACACTGCTTATTTACTTAAGATAGGGCACCCAGGATCAAACTCTGGTCTCACTAGGCCACTTCAGTAGTCTGTGCTGTGAGGACGGGTGACTTGGAGGCCAGGAGATGTGGGTTGCAGTGTTGGCTAGTGAGTTCAAGAGTTTGTCCTTTAACTTCCCATGTTGGCATGCTGCTCTGTAGTCTTACCTGCCATCTGAACTCCCGTGAGGGGAGAACAAGAAAAAAGACTTTCCTGCACATGGATCCATTAAGTAATGCACTCTCATTATATCATGCTATTATCAAGAGTTGCTCTTAACCCCCGTCTGCCTTCTTATTCATTTCCCGACAGATAAAAAGTATTGTCTGCAGTGGAGAGGCTGTGATTTGTGCAGCTTGCTGGCAGGCAGCAGAGTGCAGACTCAGCAGCAGCACTTGAAGTTAAAGACTCTGTAGGGAAAGAGAGAGGCGCACTGATTAGTGTGGACTTTGGGTTACACCAACACAACATACAACAAGTGTGTATGGCTCTGTAAAGGTCTCTCCATCCTTCCTCACCCCTCCCCATCTCTCCTCTCCAGGTTGCTGTCTCCTGTCTGTCAGGTGGACCTGCTAACCCAGTGGAGCTCCAGCTCCAGAGGCCCATGGCCCCTGTTTCTCTCCACCAGTGAGAGGTGAGCCAAGCTGGCCTCCCCGGCCCCCTCCCTGCCCCCAGCCCCAGACCTGGACCCGGACCCAGACCCCGAGCCCGACCAGCAGCACACCCACGAGGAGCAGTATGTGAGCGAGGGCGAGTCCAGCCAGCTTGACACACACGCGGCGCTCCCCGACTGCAGGGACGCCGAGACCATCACAGGTGCGTGTGTGTGCGTGCTAGGGTCAACTTTTTAGGAATGAAGAAAACACAGCCTTGATTTCAATTTGTATTATGGGGTATCCAGTGTTGTCAAGGGTCAACCCAGGCGTGGTAGAAATATGTCTCAGCATAAAAGGATTGCATCTTCAAAACACCAAAAAGAACTACACAGTTTGCACATAACAGCAATATGTAACTCGCTGTTCCTTCTAGCAAGTGAAAGTGAGTTTTCTGTTCTTTTTAATGATCTATGTTGTGAAATACTGCTGCTTTAAAGACCTAATGTCCCAAATGGCATCATTTTATAAACCCTAATCAAGAAAAGATGAAATACAGTTTTAATTATTACTGTTTAACCAAACACTAGTTTTCACAAAGACATCCGTGTAGCCATGTACCCAGAGGTGGAAGAGGTATTTAGATCCTTTACTTAAAATAATAATAAAAGTAGCAGTACCACAGTGTGAAGTAGTAGCAACAGAATGTACTTAAGGCATCAAAAGTACTTGTTATGCAGAAGAATGCCCCCTGTGAGTGTTGTATTATTATATTTGAATACTGAATCATTGATGTGTAAGCAGCATGTTTATGTTGTAGCTGGTCAAGGTGGAGCGAACTACTTTATATACGGTTGGGTATTCAAATTATAAGGTGATCATAGTTTTTGCATTTACAGTACAAACGTAATCTGCAAAGTAACTAACTGTCAGATAAATGTAGAGGTGTAAAAAGTACAGCTTTTCTTAAGTATAGTGACATAATAATATAGTAACATAGAATGAAAAAACTCAAGTGCAAGTATACCTCAGAACTGTACTTAAGTAGCACTTGAGTAAATGTACTTATCTACATTAACCCCTGCCTACATCTATCTACATCTACCAAAATCAGATTAAATCCAGTAAAGGCAGTAAGTAGTTTAAAATAAATAAATAAAGTATTTGAACTACACTGTTTGTTTTACATGAATTCCAATGAGACATTTTTGGTAAAACTCACATGTGAAGATAGTGAATAAAACACAAATCATCTGTGATTTGTTCCATTAGCTTTGATGTGACTTAAGTACTGGTGTCAGCATTCAAAAACCCAACACAATGAGGTCTTATTGAGAACGGGCTGAGACTGAGAGTATTAACATCCACGTGACCACAACACCCTGGCATCATAAAGGCTTGCAGTCCACCACCAGGCAGCAGCATATTCACTTTCCTCCCTCCCTGTCCTCTCTGTGACGCTCAGATGTGTGCAACAGTACTGACCTGCCAGAGTTTGAGATCATCAGCCTACTAGAGGAGCAGCTGCCGGTGTACCGGTTGCGGGCTGACACCGTCTATGGCTACGACCACGATGACTGGCTGCACACTCCCCTCGTCGCACCGGAGGCCAGGTTCGACCTGACCACGGAGCAGATCGAAGAGACCCTCAAATACTTCTGTAAGTCTGGCTAGAGCACAGTCAACAGCAACGACATGATTCTGTACAGCATATATATATCTGTTTCCTGAGCTGCTGATGCTCTTGGTGAAGCGTGCAGGAACCTTTTTAGTTTTCTTGTTTCAAATTCAGACAGAGTAGAGAAATAGATGAGGATGGACACTAGAGTTTAAACTGCTGGGATTTAGTCTGGAGTGGGAATACATGGCTTTAAAAGTGAAGGATTTACCCACCTGGGTACATGCTACATTTAATCCTTCAAATGGTTTTTGGAAAGATAATCTACTAATGTATTAAACAAAGAAAGTAATGGCATATTCTCTGTTTAGTACATTTGGGAAAAAGAGGGGTGGGGGTGTAGTATGTAGTATTTTCATTCTTTTGTAATATGTAGTAATACTATACAACATATTGCTTGCCATCATAGCTTGTACTCCTTTCAAGTTTTCACCATCTTATTTCTTTCCACCTAGCCTCAAACTACACAGTTACACACACACACACACACACACACTCACACTGAGTTGTATAGAAGTAGTCTGATAGGCTTGTTAATGCCATACCTTCCTATTCTTTTTTTGTATTTAATTTTATCTTATCGATGGTATAAGATCCCGTCTTTACAGTACATGTCTGTCTTAATTCTAGTTCATATCAAATGGTCCATATCTTTAGGTGGATAGACACCAGTTTGATTCCTCTCTCCAACTGACACCGTATTTGTCTTTAAAGTCCTCAGACAGGTCATAGTAAAATGTCACCATTGAATGAACCATTTTTCTCCACGGTTGACATTAAAACAGACGATGATTCTGCTAATACATGTCGTTTTTGCTCTCCTCCTGCCATTTCACCACTCTGCCAAATACACTGACAGAGGCTCTATGAATAGAGATAAGAGGCTTGGGGAGAGAGGACACCACTGTCTGCAGAGGCTTTCTCACACAAACAGCAAATCACATTTTTCTAGGACATTATAATGAAAGGTCCACCTAGCTGAGGTTAAAGCCTTCTCTACACCTGAAGCCATTTGTATATCTACTGTCTTTTTCTGTTGTATCTGCCACATGACATGTGGTGTGTGTCTAATTCAATCTTATTAGTTCAATCAAACCTATTTTTGACTAATAAATCTGTCCCGACTAATCCAGATTAATAATATATAGTTTTTCTTTATCTTCTAAGTCAGTATCGGTGTGTCTATTTTCTAATAAAGTGAGATTTCTCACTATTATCTACAGTCTAGTTTGTCCTTTCCCTGTTTTAATATGACTGTTGAGATTGCAACCTCCCTCCACAAGGTGGTGCCCACACTTTTGCCGTCACTTTGTGTTCTCTGAATATTTTGAACCATTCGGATGTAACGCTCCAGACCTTTGTTAATCTACATATTGATGATTTACTTCCATAGCTTTTTCAGCCGTGCTGCGGGAACAGATAAAAGACCTCTGCCCGAGGATCTCAGGTTATGTACTGGCTCGTATGCAACTAGGAGGTCGGATATGTAGGATGGAGAGAGGCCATGGAGAGCCTTCAAAGTCAACAGTAAAATCTTAAAATCAGTGAGAGCCAGTGCAGGCAGGCTAAACCAGGCATAATGTGGTCACTTCTCTTGGATCTTGTTAAAAGCCTGGCAGCTGAGTTCTGTACAGTCTGGAGTCGATTAATAGAGTTTTGGTTGAGGCAGGTGAGGAGGCTGTTGCAATAGTCTAGATGTGAGGAGATGAAGGCGTGTAAAATGGTCTCTGTGTCATTAAAAGATAAAATGGATTGTATTCTGGCAATATTTCTAAGATGATAAAAACAAGACTGCACAAGTTTGCGTACAGAAAGGTAAAAAGACAAAGAAATGTCAATAAATGCAAAGGAAAAACAATACAGAAAAAAATACAGAAATACATTTATAAATTAATAAATAAAATGGAAAATTAAGTGGAAAAGTAAATAAATAGGGGACTTTATATGCAAAGGAAAAATAATACAGAAATAAATACAGAAATATCAATTTATGTCACATTTTATCAATTAATTAATGCCTACATTTATTTTTAATATTATTTTTGGTGCATTTAATGGCATATTAATTTATTTATTGAGTCATTTATTCATTTATTTTTGATTATGGAAGTTCCGGTCCTCCATAGTTTTCTGCCACCTCTCTGCCTAAAGTACTCATAAATGGGGAGGGCAAATCTAGACCTGGTCCAATGTGGTGTTGATGTGAAAAAAAGCAGTGAAATGTCTCTTTTTTGCATTTTCACAAATCCAATAAAGGTTTCACAAATCTGAAACTGTGTTTTAAAGAATCTTTAGCCTCTCTGAGATAATCTGGTCCAGATTTGACAAGTTTAAGTATAGTGGTTTTGGATCTGGACCTGGTCTGATGTGGTCTAGGTGTGGGGGAAAAAAACAGTGAAATGTCCCTGTTTTGTATTTTCACAAATACAATAAAGTTTTCGCAAATTTGAAAGTGTGTTTCAGACAGTGTTAAGGCTTTGCCTAAAATGTCTAACACGCCTTCACAACAGTAAGAGGTTCAGAAAACGGAGGATCGGACGCTCAGCACTGTAAATTAAGTTTCCGCTTAACTCCTGAATCGGAAGCCAACTTCAGCGTTGTCAGCTTTTGCTGATGTGTAAATTATGTTTGCAAATGATTGACTAGAGTGGCATACTAGAAGCTGGATTGTAAGGTTAGCACAGTAATATTAACTTCATGTTTCCAATATACGGTTCCTGCTCCGGTGTAGTAAATGCATTTTTACTTGGTCTGCAGTTCTTTCTAGCTAGTTTTTTTTCTAGTTTATTTTATTGCTCGTATTTCTTATTTTAATATTGTGCAGCTGTAGAGAGAGGCGTTTAACTGATATTAGTGGGTCATACATTAAAACAGGTGTAACTGTTCGTGCAGCTGGCTGTTGGTTGTGGTCTTATTGTAATGATTAAGCTACGTGTTTATGACGCTTCAGTGACTAGAGCCATTTTCAAACGTGGCCACTAGGTGGCGGTCTTTAGTCGTTAGTTTTAGGGTTTTAGTTTAACCTTATCATTGACAAATATGTAACTGCCATCGCAGTAAGTTAAGGGCTGATGAGGTAGCTTTTGACTGGAAGCTATATTAAGAAATGGTATGGTATTTTTTTTATGTGTCCCTGAATTAGAACCAGGATTTTAACATGGAGCTGGCAGTTCTTCTTAAAAGTCACTTTGCTTCATTGATGAGTTACTGCCCAGTAAATCCGTTCCATTTCTCTGCTGAATGAGAAATGTGAATGTATGTGTTGCCTTATTCTGGGCATAATTTGATAAGATCACCGCAGTACATTTGGTTGAAGCTGTTTCTGGAAATAGATGCCAACTCCAAACTTTACATCTTTGCTTCACCTGCCCGGAGGGAGCAGAATGTCTTTGCTGACTGCTTCATAGGCGCAACTGTGCTGGTCTCATTGTGAGCATGTCAACCTGTGGGAATTTGTATAGTTAGATCTGTAACTCTGATTTTAGGTTGACCTTTGTTCAGTTTTTGCTATGTTTGAATTTATGTTGGGTATTGCAGTTCAGGCACATGAGTCAGTATGAAATAGAGACATTTGTGATTCATTTTCTTATAACAGCATGCAGTCAAGACACATTTCACTGAGAAATAAACAAATTCGTTTTAAAATTTTATCATTTGATAATCACAGTTTTCTATGCAAGTTGTAGGAAATATACTGTAGTTTCATTGCCATGGACATGAAATGGCTATATGGCAATAAATGGCTTAATGAAGGCAAGTGAAAAATGGCTGAGCATAGCCAACAAAGTGCGGGTGTTTTTTCCAGTTTTACCTCAAGAGGTCTTGGCTGGTCAGTATGAGACATCTACATGTAACTTGTTTGTATGACATTGCTGCCTTTACTTCTGGCAGGCAGATATTAACTCTACATTGAAATTTAAGTATATCTAAGATCAAACTAACACAAAAAACACTGGATTAGGATTGGATCCACTTTGAAATAAATGAAAATTAATTTTACTTTCCAGCTAAAACGTATGTGAAATAAGTCTGATTTGCCGTCGTTTTACATGTCATAATTAAATGTAGTGATGTCATATAGCCAGCTTTGTGTGCCTGGTTTTCCATAATGACCTTTGTGTGTTTATTGCCACATGTGGTCCCATGGTCCTATTGAAGGGCCAGGGTCCATGGCCACGGTTCGCCACTGATTGCTAGCATGCTGTTTCTTTAGTTTGTACGCTAACAACTTCATGGATTTATCTCCTGCATCACATTAACTTTGTTTCTGAGCATGTTGTATTTGTATTTTCTTTTAATGTCCACTTTGTCATTAATGTCTAATATGTTATTATGAGCCCTTTGTTGGTCTTTCAGTTGAGTCGGTAATTTAAGCATTGTTTGTCTACTGAACGTTTTTTAGTAGTTTAATAGTTTTTCATTGTTAGGGCATTTAGTTAGGAGGAAGTGTATTACAAAGAAGTTGGTTGTTGGTTCCCGTGCATTGTGTTCCATTATTGAGCCAAACAAAAGTCACGAGGATAAGGCACAACCTGTGTGTGTGTGTGTGTGTGTGTGTGTGTGTGTGTGTGTGTGTGTGGGCCTCTGTTTGCAGCGTGATCAATGGTAAAGAGTCAGTGTGTGTGTCTCTGCACATGTCAGTGGTTTGTTTGTGGATGAGGGTCGCCATGGCAACAGTTGCTGGAGGCAGATAGATGTTCAGCGGCGTTGCACAGAGCAGCGGAGAGAGAAAGCGAGGGGACGACAGAAAGGTGAAAAGGAGAGAGGTGTGGGAGTTCTGTCGGCACTGCAGCCCGCCATCTCTGATTGGCTCTTACTTCCATCCTGCCTCCTCTAAAATCGTAATACATCTCCTACTTCCGTTTCACCTCCAACTCAGCAGCTGTAGAGCCTTTCCAAAACAGATGCGCACTCTCTCTCATCTCTCCGCCTCCCTCGCACTCACTCCACGTGGGCGGGGGGGTAATTCAGTCTCTGGGCCTGTTCTACAGTAGCTGAGCAGTAGGAGTTGGAGAGGGAAAGCGAATGGATCAGTGTTTGGACCGGTTGTCGCTTGTGCTTGTCGCTCATTGTGGAGCTCAGGGAAGAGATGGACGGCAAGAGCAGGATGGAGAGATTAGGGAGGGATGAATGTGAGCTAGATGACTGGTACTATAAGGAGGACAAGGAAGGTAAAGTACATGTCTAAAATACAGAAAAGAGAGAGTGATTTATATTTCTTTCCAGTACTTTGATTGGACTTGTGAATAGTAGACTGTGCAAGCTGACTTTTATAGCTCAGAATTTCCCTGTTCCAGTTTGTTTAGTGACTGCAACACATTACAAAGTTGTATTTTCATTATTTCAGGATTTCTAGCAACAACAAAAGCACTGTTTTGTGTGTTTCTTGCTCCGTGGTCTCACTCTAGAGCTTGTCTCTGGCTTTGCTCTTCTCATTAAGAGGAATTTCCTGAAGCCTGCTGACTTTGAATTTGTTCCGTTTTGACATATCAGCCCTGGAGCACACACACGTATGCACACACAAATCCCCACAGTGCATTGACGTGCCTGTGTGAGCCAGAGTGGACCGTAGTTTGAACCCTGTTAGCTTTATTTATTTTTAGTTTCGAAGGAGAAACTCAAAGGTGCTTTAATGAAACAGCAATTCAATTATTTTGTGCTGGTTGTAATACCAACAGAGGTTTAACATAATGTATTCAATAACTTTGTACAGCATATTATTGATTAGAGCTCTCAAGTCAATAAGAGCTGTCACCTCAGGGCAGCAGAGCCAACTGCTGTGCGCCATGGAAAACAGCTCCTCTGCCCTGCTCTTTCATACACTAACTTTATATCACTGGTTAGGGAGCTGTTAAATCCTAAACATGATCCGCCCACCACCTCAGAGAGGATGCCTTTTTAAACTTTCTGTCTTACATAATGTGGCTGTTCATGTATCACACCACAAGTGGTGAAAAGACGAGAGGTCCTTTGCAACAGAAAGGTCCCACTGCTTTCATTCAGTAAAGGGCGTCTGACTCCTGTTTTTTCTGCTGTTTGCGTGTTTTATGTTTCCACAGTGCTATGTGCAGACAGAGTGGGCCAGATGACGAAGACCTACAATGACATCGATGCTGTCACACGTCTGTTGGAGGAGGTGAGACGGCCTATTTTTGTCTGCTCTATCAGTGTAATTTAAAGCTGCACTCGGAAGAATTTTTAATTAGTCGAAAGTGAGGCTGCAGCAGGGAGGATGCTGCACTGTAGAGATGCCCTACAAATGAAATATGTCTACGGTATGAATAGTTAACAGAAAATGATCAAATAAACAGCAAAATACAGAAACCAGTGAATCAATTCTGCCTCTAAATTTACCAACAGTGGCTGAACCTCCACCCCCACACAGGATACCAACAAGAACAAATGTAGTTTACCAATGTTGTATTGTGGGATTTTTCGGGTATTGATGCTATACTTATCATAAATGTCTTCTCTCCTCTCCTCTCCTCTTCCTGCATCCCAACCAATAGAAAGAGAGAGATTTGGAGTTGGCCGCAAGAATCGGCCAATCGCTTCTTAAGAAGAACACAACTCTGACTCAGCAGAACGACTATCTGGAGGAACGCGTGGTACAGATCACAGAAGAGGTCAGCGCGCACACACACGTAGATTAGCTGTAGTCCAACGTCCATAATGTCAACAGTTCCATCTGCATGACAGCTGAACAAACTCCACCCACTGATGAAAACCATGTCATGTGGCTGTACGTAAAAAGCTAGTAAATGGACTTTGAGTTAGAATTTGTTTTGTTAAACTATTTCCAAGATCATGAATAAACTTTCAAGCTTAATTATTTTGTCATGTTTTGGAGAAAGTGATCTCACATTAACTGGCATTTTTATTTGCTTGAAGATAAACCAGATTGTACAGTAGAATAAGATATAGACCATGGATGTGTTTGCAGCACATCCACACCACATACTGTACATGCACACAGTATACACATTTATATAGAAACATGCACAAGCAGTTAACATTATCTGTCCTCTTCCAGGTGGCCCAGCTGCACCATGAGCTGAACCTGAAGGATGAGCTGCTGCAGTTTTACACCAATGCAGCTGAGGAGAGCGAGGATGAGTCCAGCAGCTCCCCAACGTTAGCATCCTTTCTTTGTTCATCAATATCTCTCTTTCTATCTAAAAAAGCTGATTTAATCATTTAGAATTTGCACGTTTTGGGGATGCCACATCGCAAAAGCAAGCGAAAATGCCGAACACATAACACAGCAGTTTTACATTCCTATAAACTAGAACACTGAAAAAAAAACTTCTGGCTGTGAGTTAGAAGTTTCAGGCTCGCTCTGTGTTTATCTGTCCAAAGGGGTGGAAAGAAAAGTAAAGTGGAAACAGCTTCAGGAGGCTTTGTGAGCGACACGCTCCAGAGGAAACTCAAAGATCTGGAAGAAGAGAACCTGTCGCTCCGCTACGAGGTGTCAACACACACACACACACACACACACACACAAATGCACGATGTAAGAAGCTGAAATTGCTGGGAATATATTGTTTAATCATGGATGTCTACATGCAGGCGAACCATCTGAAGTCAGAGACTGAAACGTATGAGGAAAAGGAGCAGCAGCTTGTCAATGACTGTGTGAAAGAACTCAGTAAGTCTTTTATAGTGTTTTCCTGCCTTTGTGTTCATGTCTAAACTTAATTTTGCAGAGATTTTTAATATTCTCTTGTTTCCTCTGTGTCTCCTTTTACTGTGTACTTCATGGTGTACCCGGTGCTTTGGACACATGTCAGGTTGAACTAAGCGTTTCCCTTATGTCCTGTCAGGGTTGTCCAGTCTCCAGATCTCTGCCATAGCGGAGGAATTGGCTCGTAAGACTGAGGATGCTTCCCGACAGCAAGAAGAGATCACACACCTCCTCTCTCACATAGTAGATCTGCAAAAGAAAGCCAAATCTGTGAGTGCACATGGACAGACATGAAGCCATTTTATCTCAAATGTGACTGTTATTATGCTCTGTCCGTTTTGCTCATACAAACCTGCGTGTGTGTTTCCAGTATGCTGTGGAGAATGAGGAGCTTTCTCAACACCTGGTGGCAGCTAAGGATGCCCAAAGGCAGCTCACAGCAGAGGTAACTTTCATATCACTGCCCTGGCTTGACCACATTTCCTTGCTTGCCAAGCTGATGCCAGACTTTAATTCAAAAAGTTAATTTGAATGTCTACAATGAACAGCTCCAGGAGTTGGAGGAGAAGTATTCAGAGTGTATAGAGATGCTGCATGAAGCCCAGGAGGAGCTGAAGAATCTGAGGAACAGGAACTACCCTGCAGGAACCCCTCGACGCTACCATCCCCTGGGGCTGTACCCGATGGTGAGGGAGCGTGTGTTTGTGTGTGTGTGTGTGTGTGTGTGTGTCTGTGGGTGTACATTATCATCTCCCGTTTCTTCATGAGTCTTTGTGTCGCAGGATTCTCTGGCAGCTGAGATCGAGGGAACAATGAGGAAGGAGTTGAGTCTGGATGACCCAGAGTGCGAGGAACAGAAGTATGTATGGACCAACAGTCAATCCTCTGACTTTACCTCTTGTGCCACCACAACGTTGACATTTTTGTTTTTGTGAAATGTCTGGAGAACTATTCGATGGATTGCCATGAAATGTTGTATATATTCAAGGATAAATTCTAATGCCTTGCAAAATATCAATGCATAACTTTCCTACAAAGCTCAGCCCCCAAAAATCATCAGTGATTTGAATCTGAAAAGATTTGCATAGATATTAAACAGTAACACTAAATTAACTGCAGACAGTATAGGCTAATAATGCTCTTGTGTTTGGTTGTGTGCAGAAGCCATCGGAAGCGCGTGTTTGAGACTGTTAAGAACGTCAACCAGACAGTCCGTCAGCGTTCTCTGACTCCTACCAACCCCAACATCCCGGGCTCCAACCAGTCTCTGTCAGCTCGTACATCACCCCAGTCCAGCGGCCTCTCCACACCCCACTCCAGCGTGTATGGAGGTGACATCAGCGGAGACAGTCTTGCCCTTGACAACCGAACGCAGAGCATCCTGATGGAGACGGCATCCAATCAGGACAGGTGAGGAGGAACGGGCTTATATAATTAATTAGAGAAGAAGCTGAGATTGAGGGCAGTTTTCAGACATCTGGATGAAAAGAAGAAGTACCTTTTTAAAATTGACTGGTTCTTGAGTTGAGCCTTGAGGATTGGTCAAATGTTGGTAGTACAGTTTATATAACATGTGCTTCAACAAATTGACTCTCTGCTCTGGCAGCAGCACCGAGGGCCGAGAGCAGAAGGCCAGCGAAGCTGAGGACCTGCGGCTCGCCCTGCGCCGCCTGTCTCTGCGTCGACAGAACAATCTGAGCGAGAGGCGCTTCTTTGAAGAGGAGAGGGATCGGAGACGGGGAGGTTTACATGACACCCTGGGCCAGGAGAGTGTGATGACTCCCTCAGAAAGCATCATGTCCCTTGGGAACCTCCACATTTGGGCCTCACGAGGGCCCTACCTCCCTGACAAACTCCAGATCGTCAAACCGCTTGAAGGTGAGGGAGAAAGGGAGCGCGGGATGAGCTGCAAGGCGGGGAAGAAGTGGGAAGGCGACCGACAACGAGGGGTCGGGACAAAGAAAGGGAGCAAGAGGGGCTGGGGGACAGAGGGGGAGAGCCGGCATGGGCGGACGCTCGAGGGGGAGAAGGAAAGAGTTTGGGGATGGGCGAGGAAGACCGGAGCTGGGATAGAGAGGGAGAGAGGGAGGAGGTGGGCCAGAGACCGAGCTGGGAGCAGGAAGATGAAGGTAGCAAAAGAGAGGAAGGAGAGGCCTCTGTCACTAATGCTCAACTCTTTCTGGTCTCTGATGCACCATCACAAGTCAGGCAGTTTTACATCCCCACACAGCTATTACAACGACACGTAGCCGAGAGGGTGGTTGTAGACAGACACACACTAGAAAGAGCTTTAAGGAAAGCAGACTTAAAATTAGGATGTACATGTGATAGCTGTCCAGTAGCTATCCAGGAAGTGTAAGTGCACGCTTAACCTCGTAGGCCGGTAATTTAATGATGTCACAGCTTGTGTTGACAGCTGTTGGAGAGCACCTGATGTGATATCACTGACTGGGCTGTGGCATGAAGTGTAATATACAAGTTTGAACCCAGAAACAGTCACTTGTGATTCAGTGTTGATTTGCTTGTTGGCCTGTGCTGCCCTCTGCTGCTAATAATTCATACTTCATTTAAAAGCACAGTTACTGTTCCATGATATATAGAAACCCTGCCACCGTTCTGTTTACATACATTTATTTGTATTTACACCTTCTCATTTCTTATATTTGTGTTATTCTGTGTTTCTTTATTATTATTTATTTACGACTTCCTCTGTTTTTTTTTTTAATGATTTATGTTTGTTCATTCTTTCACTGTTTGCTAACTCTGTTTCAAATTCACTTGACTGGCTGACTAATAAAAACCTTTTCTCATTCTAACTGCTCCTCCATTGCATTTCCATCTTACTCCTCTGCCCTTCATCACCTTTTAGTGTCTCCGTATTCTTGCCATCTTTTGTTTGTCATCCTGATCACTGAGGCTCATTCTGTCTTCACTTCTGTTTCTCACTTCACTTGTTTTTTCATGGATGCGCTTGTTAGACACACTTATTAGAAAAGTAGTTATTATCATTAAATGCATATGTTTATTGGTTACTTGCTGGATGCTTTTGTCACATAATCTGCAGTGTTGAATTAGCCCATAATGCTAGTACTGTATGTGATGTGTATGTGATATCTACTTTATTACAGTAGAATAGCTGCTAATTTGTCCCTGCACCAATATCACAAAACCAATTACTACACATGTATTATAGTTGATGAATAACTGATGATGAATAAGCCTTTTAAACCTTTTAACTGAAAACAAAGGACACGACCCAGCTGTATGTGAGCTTCTCAGGAAAACTATGTATGAAAAGCATTAAATGTGTGGTGACGATAAAAGTACCAGTTACTTATTAAGTATTGAGTCATAAAGTGTTTATTTGTGTGTGTTTGAAAATATTGAGTACATTGCAGTTCTATTCATTTCTCTCCACCAGGCTCTGCCACCCTGCATCACTGGCAGCAGTTAGCCCAGCCTCACCTCGGTGTGATTCTGGACGCCAGGCCAGGAGTCGTGCCAAAGGGCTACAGACCCCTGGAACTAGAGCTGGAGCAGGTGTGTGTGTGTGTGTGTGTGTGTGTGTGTGTGTGTGTGTGTGTGTGTGTGTGTGTGTGTGTGAGATTTCTGAGTCTATATCTCCAGTATGGTCATGCAAATGCATCTCTATGTGTTTACCATATGGGTTGGATTAATTACGCAACATGTTAACACTACTCCATGATAGAATGTAATTAGTTACTCTTGTAATTATACAACATTTCCATTGCACAAATAAAATTAGGATTCATAGTCCTCTTTTATTATAGAGGGAATCAAATCCCACTTATGTGCAGGACTAATGAAACCAGACTGCAGTGATGTGCAGTAAAATGCTCCTTTTCCTTCATAACATCAAAGTAGCCGTCCATCCCCCTTTAACTTTTCTGCTATTTCTCTTCTCAGTGAGTTCAGTGGGAGAAGACAATGATGAATAAAATGCATACTGACCAAAACAACTCAGGAAATTAGCTTGGATGAGTTTGGTTTAATTCAGCGTGATACATAACAAAAACCTTCTGTGTGTTTTATATGGTATGACTTGGCTTATTACTTGCAAAGTACCCCTTACCCTACTCCTAATAACTGTTAATGTTACTACAAGAAATAGTAGTAACACTTTGTGCACATGCATGCAGCGTTGATGATTGGGACTCTCTCTGTGCTGTGCTGCGTTGTCTACAGGTATACCCATGGGGTGGCTTTGAGGACGAAGAACCAGGGGAGCAATACTTCCAGAATCTGCCCACCTCCTCGGCCTCTGCCTCGCCAGCTGTGCCCTCCACCTCCAGCACCGGTGGCACTAACCTCGGGCAGCTTCCGCCCAGCCTCGCTCCACCTTCTCCGCCCTCTCCATCCCCATCGCCACATCTCAGCAACACTGACGTCCTGGGTGAGGACATACTGTATATTGTAGACCTTTCCATTGCTGAACCTGCAGTGCATCAAAATGAGTTTCTTTACTGATTGTCTGTGTTTGTGTGCTTTCTGTGCAGCTGCATACTACCCAGGTAAATGCATGGCCCACACCAGCTCTACCTACACCTTTACAACCTGTCGCATCCTCCACCCAACTGATGAGCAGACGCGGGTCACGCCGAGGTAAGCTTGGGAATTTATGATCAAAGTCAACTTTTTGTCCACTTCCTCTTGAGTGTCTCAAAGTTTCTCTTTGATCTGCCAGAATTAATTCATAACCAACTACTGCAAAGTGTTGCTTTTCAGCTAAAAGCAGCAACATTCAAACAAATGCCTTATTACAAAAGTCCAAATGAAATAATGCGTTTTTATTAGAACTGTCATGTGTTTGGCTGCAGGATGCACATTTTCTTTGGTCTTGAATGGTGCGTGCTTTTAAAAAGCTATTAAAATTAGTATTGTATTACATTCTATATATTGTAATAACACTAAAACTTAACATAGAAACATAAATGCAGTTTTAACACCTGATGCAGCTTAATGTGATAATGTTGTTTAGATATGGTGCTTTGAGAATCCTACAGTGTGCTAAATGTGCACTCAGTCTGAATTTGACTAAATCCCACAGGAGAAATAAGGTCCAAACAGCAGTCGTTGAGCAGTCGTCAGTTGTCTGCTAGACAGTAGGAAGGTGCTAAATAATACATGCAGGTGCTCGTGGTTAGAAGAAACAACACCCCCTGTGCACAGCAAATGTCAGTTTTGCACTGTTACAATGATGAGATATCTTAAAAGTATGATTTAAGTTGTTGAAATCATCAAGTATCATCTTTTCAATGTTTGAATTATCTTTGTTCTTTCGTCTTGTTCACTTTCTTTCCAGTCTAAACCCAGTTCCAGCGTCGTCCTCCTGTGTGATGACCAGCACTCTGCTGGGTACTCCCGCCGCTACACCCTGCACGCCCCGCAGGCTCAGTCTCAGGCCGTCCGAATCCTCAACTAACCTCAGGCACGGTTCCAAATAGTTTGTCTTAGTTTCCTTCAAATAAGACACGTCAGTCACTTGTTTCAGGAATTCTCTACAAAAAGCGCTGAAGAAAGCAGATTGCACTGTTCGGATCAACATACCTTTTTTGAGTTACCAGTTATCAGTATGATGTTGACTCTCATTTGTTTCCCTTGTTTGTGCAGAGATGCAACACGCACAACCAGCACCTCCTTGGGGTTAGTGCGCCTTCTCCAGGAGAGAGGGATCTCAGCAGCAATGTATCACCAGAGCCAGGGCCTGGAGTACGGTCAGAGCAACAGAGGAGTCTTGTTCAGCACCTCCATCGCCCCTAACCGAGCGCCAAACCCACGACCCTCTACCCCTCCCAACTCACCCACAGGACAGGGAGCTTCAGCTGTGCCGACCCCCGCGGGCTTCGACTTCAAGAGCCCTTCCTATGACAACTTCCTGGCCTCCAAACCGGCCCGCTCCATTCTGAAGGAGGTGACAGGGAGGATGAGGGGCAGGCAGAGAGGGAGGGATTGCGAAAGCCAGACGGACGTTAGCGTGACCGTCCACAACCTCAACCTGCTGGACAAGGTGAAGCGGCTGGGTGTGGCTGGAGCTCCAGGGGGCAGAGCAGTGAGTCCCAGCCCCATCCTGGGGCCTCTGGGCGGGCTGCACAGATCTGGCTCCCCTTTTGGGCCTGATGGAATGAGGAGGAACCGGAGTTATCCAGCCATGGTTGGGGCCAGCATGGCCATGAAAGCCCCAGGTCCCCAGGAGTAGTCTGGACTACTGCTGGCCGTTCAGGTAGCCAAGTAGGAGCCAGGCAGGGCCAAGGACTGACTGTTGAGCGGTCACCTGGAGCCCAAACACTGACTGACACTGTTCATACTGTATGACAACAACGTGGCACTACTGACCAGTTTCCAAGCACGACTGTGGTTCCACATGGACACTATCCACTATTTTGTGCTTTTAGGTGGTGACTCATGCTTGAGCAAAATAACTTAAAGGGTCGGTTCACCCAAAATACAAAAATCTCTTCTGGTATGCAGCCACAGATAGTTTTGGTTTTACGTGCTCACTTCTGACTCTCTTCGACCACATTTCTGTGTGTGTATGAATTAAACACATTATATACAAGATGTTAGTGCTGTTTTTTTAACGTTGGTGAGAGAGTTTCCCCTGTTTCTGTTGTCTTAATGTTAACGGTGGAATTGGCATTAAATTTGGTACAGATATTCATGTTCCCTTTAGGATGAATTTTAAAAACGCTGGTGATCCTCTGACTTTAGCGCCATCAGGTCAGAATTTTAATTTGTCTAATACTTTTGTTTTTTCTTTGGTTTTAGTGCTAATTTGCAAATCTTAGCATAACAACATGCTAAACTAAGATGGTGAACCAGCTAAACAATTGGCACGTTCATTGTGAGCATGTTAGCATTCAGCTCAAAGCACCACTCACAGAGCTGCTGTAGACTCTTTTTGACACAGATATCTAAAAATCTGGGCACATTTTATGTAATTAAATTTTATGTAATTGGGTGAACTGACCTGCATATCTTGAAAGAGCTATTGAGAATATCTGTCTGGTGAAAATCCACCCACTGCTGTCCACTCACATCCCTGCTTTGGAGACTGACTCTGCTGGCTAGATGTAGTACTCCCACTCTTGCCTTTTGTGAAACACAGCCACAAAATCCCACACACACCCAGACACACACAGGTGCGCTCTGTTACATCTGCCATCCCACTAGTTGGCTATTTGTAGTCACTGTAGCACTAAACCATGCCTTTCTTCTTCTCTATTATTGGATTAAGATCCACCTTTTATAAATTTACACCAAATACATGAAAATATGCCATCCATACCCCCCTCCCTCTCCCCCCTCGGTCTTACCCCTACCTAAATCCCTCCTGAAGTGATTAGGTGTGAGTCTGACAAGTCTGTTTCAACAAATCACTGAATAGATTTTGTGTCAGTATTAAAGATACATGGGTTTAGTTTCCTAACTGGCCATTAAACAGGGAAGTTGATGGTGCTTGCACTCAACTGGATGGATCGATTCGCTGAAGCCGCAGCTCACAAAGAGACAGGAGAGAGGGGGGTGAGGGAAGTGGTCGGAAGCCTTTGGAGAAATGAAGCAATATAGTGCCTCGACCATCTGTTTTTGATTATTTATGTTCTTCGTGTGTTGGATTAAGGGTGTGAAAGAACTGCCACAGCCATTGTTGCGCTTGTGTTTATTTATTTATTTTTTAAATCCTATGAATTTAAACACATAAAAATCATGTTGTCTCACATGTGCTCGCTGTATATACTGGTCATTGTCACTAAATTGTCAGTAATGATGCGCTTATAAAGGAATCGTTATGTGTAGTGCATAACCAAGAACCACGCATCACTGTAAGTATTGGGGTGAGCATGCAATGAGGGGGTTTTCCAAATAAAAATTCAGTAATCAGACAATAACTTAATCTTATGATTTTCCCCTCTGTGTGTTTTTCTCCCTCTACATGAAATCGTGACTCATTCGAGACTTGACAATCATGAAAAGAAGAGTCCCAGACAGGAAATCATTATTTACCCTCCTCCAGCAGATGGTGCTCACGAATAACTCGGCATAGTCGGCATGTTAAGTACATTGCGTCTGTCCACATTGGCGCAGTCATAATCCATTACACATTCACCATCTGTATCTCTTTTGCGATGAGGGTTATGATGAGGGCTACTTATTAAACCTCTATGAGCCACAGGGTGAACGGAAGGTGAGCAATAACCCAAAAATGCCACTCTGGCAGCCAGGGAGTCTAATTAGGAGAAATAAAATCTGTTTCAAATGCCACTGATGTCTCTCACTGGGGATATTTGTGCTTGTAGAATAACATTTTGATAATCTTATTTATCAAAACATCAAATCAACGACAACAAATAGGACCACGCTGTATCCTCTTGTGAGCACAGAAATGACATATGCTGCAGTATGGCAGTAGTTCTCAACCTTTTGTGTCTGATGTACCCCCCACAGCCCTATCAGATGAGTTTATAACCCATAATGTTCCAAATGTGTTCATTAAAATTCATATTAAACCGGATGTTATTTAACAGTGTTACATATAACTTGTATATTATATTAAAGTGAATACTGTTAATAACTCTTAGCCACGCTAGCAGTGTCGTTCTAGGGATGGCAATGTCGGTCAGTTGGTTCGCCACTTTGGTCCAGACTGAAATATCTCAACAACTATTGGATGGACTGCCATAAAATGTTGTACAGACATTCATTGTTTCCCAGACGAAGAATTCTACTTCGACTTTGGAAATCTCCTGACGTTTCCTCTATAGTGCCACCATGACGTTGACATATGTGGTTTTGAGTGTCTTGACATCTATTGGACGGATTTGCTTGAAATCTGGTTGAGACATTCATGTCCCCCTCAGGATGAATTGTAACAACTTTGGTGATCCTCTGACTTTTCCTCTAGTGCCACCATCAGGTCAAAATTTGATTGCTTATGATGATAATCATACACCTGCAAAACCGACATTCCCATCAGCCCCTTGTTTAGTGCTAATTAGCAAATGCTGGCATGATAACATGCTAAAATAAGATAACGAACAAGGTAAACATTACGTGCTCAACATCAATATGTTAGCATTGTCGCTGTGAACATGTTGCCACACTGACGTTAGCATTTAGCTTAAAGCATCACTGTGCCTAAATATAGCCTCACAGAGCTAGCATGGCTGTAGAGTCTTGTTGTTTCAGTAGGCTCGCTCAAATTTGCATTTGTTCTACCACTCGGAGTGGCATTTCAACCATGTATCTGTTCTGTTTAGTTATGTATTTCAACTTTTCTGCTCGCTTGCTAACTAGTTTGCAAGAATTCTCCGTCACATCACGTGTTAAAAGTGACTCAGGCTGTTGAGCGGCACATCCAGGGCAGCCTACCCATCATATCTAGAACAGAACTGATATTCAATAAAGAGATAAAACGTGTTCCTTAGCTAGCAGGATAGGTATTTCCCCGTTTCCAGTCTTTGTGCTAAGCTTAGCTAAGCGGCTGCTGGTGTAGCTTCATATTTACCGTACAGACATGAGAGTGGTATCAATCTTCTCATCTAACTCTCGGCAAGAAAGCAAATTTCTCGCGTATTTCTCAAAATGTCCAACTGTTTCTTTAAAAAGTTTTAAATGAGTAGTTATGTTACATATTTGAAACATCTGCTGCTGTCTCATGTGGTGATGGTTGCTAGATGAATCTATTATGTGAGCTTGGAATAACAGGATTTTGGAGTACGGCAAAGATAGGAACTCTCCTTCCCTGCCTTTACCATAAGCTCCTCTGTTTTGGATGCCAGTAAAATGCCTTTGAATATGATTAAAGCTGATCTGAAGTTAAAGACTGGAAGTTTTGGAAACAGACAGCACAGAGAATGAAAGACAGTACGTCGAGCCAGTTTCATAGATGGTCCAGGAATCTGCTCGTCACCATTGCTGGATCTTCATTACAGGCTTTGCCCATTAGCACACAAAACCAGAGCACTTATGCATGTATGAGTGCTCGAATCACTTCATGTAAGATGTTGTAGGCTACACATGCATTCGCCTTTTGACCTTTTTTGCATCATTGGCACTCCTATCAGATATCCACATCCACACACACACACACACAGTGGAGACATTTACTGGCAGTCCCACTGAAGCCTTTAAACCTTTTCAGAGCCTTTAGCTCTGAAGTTCTGGCCTCAGCTCTCTTGAAACAGAAAGTTTGAGTCAATTCCCATGGCCCTCTCAGAATCTCAAGTCTCTGTAAATTTCTGATTCAAGTGCGACCTCAGTCCAAGCCAGTGGCTTCAGTTCCCAACACACACAAACATATAAACACACGGCAAACCCTCTCTTTCCCCCAAGGCAACCAAAACCCTTTCTCTGAATAATTCACAGAGTCTGCTTTGTTCATCGATCCCTCTCTCCACCTCTCACTCACACAGACACATCTTTCACTTAACACACGGGGCCAGGGGCGGCATAATGGGCTGCTTCATCACAATTCACCACCACAGTGGATTCCTCTTCTCTCCCTTAATAATACCTCCTACAGGTCGGACCTAGCAGCCTGTCTGCTGGCTTTCTTTTGTCAGAGTTGTTGTTTTCATGACAATTGTAACAAAAAGAAAAATGTGCAGTGACCTCTAACAATAAGTGTCAATACCACGTCATCAAATCCCTTCTACTGCCTTTGCCTAAAGAGGTTTAATCAGAAATTTTCACATTACACGGAATTACTTTATAACACCAAAACAGACTGGGCTCTCTAAAAGCTGTTATTGTCTCTCTCGTGGAGCCATTTATTTTGAGCCTGCTTTAATAATTCAATCGATATCAGTTTCTCCAAACGCTTCAAACCACTTCAATATTTAGCACAGACGTTAAAGCTCATAATGATCTTGCCGTTCTTTTGAAGAGATTCTCAAACATTCCCCGGCCCACTTCCTGATTGATGCATCCACTGACTTTCATCTCCTTTGTGCGGCTGCACACTGACCCTTTTCTCAGCATCACGCATCTTTCCCTTCACATTCATCATGCTCTAAAAACAGCATCATTACCCATAATGCACCACGAGCCAGCATTTTTTTCTCATGTTCTCTCAGGATTTTGCTTTCATTGTTTTGCATCAGGCAAAGACACTGACCTTTGACACTGGTTTGTGTGATCGTGATAGTAGAAAGAATTAATAGTTGCCTGAGTTATGCAATGTATCTAACACACCGCTATTCATTTACATTTGAATAGCAATGAGATGACAGTGATTTGTTATTTCAATACATCAAATTTAATACATGTAACATTTAATATATAAGAAAATCAACCTGGCAGAGGATAAGAAGTGAATGACAGGTACCGTGGGAGACTCTTAATTTTCAGTTGTGATATGTACAAAGCCCATATTTGACATTAAATTATGATTTTTTTCAAACGATTTTATTAGTTTAAATATAAAGCAAAACCACTAACATCTCAAAACACAACAGAAGGAGAAATGCACATACACAACAGTACAAATAACGTAACCATCCAGACAAGAACAAAAACACTTCTCTCGCAGACAGGTCCCCATTTCAATACTGATAGTCCCTTTAATAATAATAACTATCTGGAGGGACATAGTCCAGAAGTGGCTTCCAAATATTCAGAAATGAGCTTATCTTTAAGTATATAGTGCTGATCTTACATGTGGTAATACACGAGACATTTCTTTGTACCACAAAGTGAGAGCGGCAGAAGTTTCCTTAATCCATTTCAACAGAATACATTATCTGGCCAAAAGCAATAACTTCTCCGGCAATTCAAATTTTAGAGAGGGAAGTGGCAAATCTTCAGAGGGATTATTTTAGATTTATACCCCTAATAACTAACACTCCTCGGCTATACGGTTCCAAAATTGCGAAATGTGTCCACGCTGTCGAAGATGATGGGATTTCTTTTGAGATATTTTACACACAGGGTTGATAAGCTCTGATCCATCCTATTCCAAACAAATGGAATTGCATGTAATCTGTGAAGAATTTGCATTGAGTGTCCTTCAGTCTATTACGTGTGAAAACAGTCGACGATTTCGTACCAGTCATCCTCTGTAAATTCATTGTCAGAATGATTCCAGTTGAGTTGGTGGAGGAAAAGGAAGAAATGAAATGGGAAGGATTTTTTTTTTTGTGATCCTACAGAAAAGACTGTGTGACAGCCATTTTGAAACATAATATATACAATTTCAGCAAATTTGGAACAAAATCAAAGCTTGTAGTTTAAGGTGTTTAAGGATGATTTGAAGGCCCTTGCCCCCTTCAAAATGACTTTTAGAGCACCTGTGTGTGCTTATCCGTGTGTTATGAGTATTAGTACCTGCTCACGCTGTCATCCCTAGTCTCGCTTGTGATTCATAACATTATAATACTACAAGAGAGATGCATAATAAGCTGAGATTGTAGTATGTTTGCAGCAGTGATGAGTGTGCCACAGGTAATCCTGTATAAATGCACCCAGTGAATGTTACTGGGTCTAATTTAAGCAGCATGCATTGTATTGGAAGAATTCATATGCAGAGAGAGTGATATTTTCAATCTTTATTCAGTCCAGTTAGTCTCAAGAGACCCTGACACCATCCCAATCCTTTCCACCCGAAATGATAAAGAAACCAGAGAAAACCAGACACAAACAAACCTTGGACAGTGAGAGCTTTTCTGCAAAATTTGGCATATGTCTATTGCATTATTACAGTTTTACAAACGAATGTACAACAAACATCATAAATAGACTCTTATTGTGAGACAGTGAGGAGCCAGCTTTGCGTCGGTTTTTTTTTCCTTCTTTTTCTCGTGTGCCCGTACAGAGGGGTGTGAGCCGTGACTCCCCTTTACGAGGAGTACTCGTACTCCTCTGCACTGCGGCGGCCGAAATCCATCCACCCCAAGTAGTCCCTGTCTGCTATCCGGTGGTTGGCACTCAGTCCGCTGCCTCTGCTGTTTGCCGTGGAGTTCCTGCGCACAGAACCTGGGAGGAGAAAGTGGAGTGTACGAGGAGGGGCGGTGGAGGTGATAGAAAGAGTGGGTGGAGGAGAAACAGAGCAGGAGGGAAATTAGTATTCCTTAGAGTGAGGAGAGAGAGCGTGAGAGAGGCTACAAACTTCACTGGATCGTGGTCCTGATTTTGGTTTGTTTCTGCGTAGAGACAGCTAGAGTTTGACATGCTCTGATTGTGGAAGCAAGATGCAAGCAAATGTGGTGCAATAACACAGCAAATGTGACTTTAATCTGATTTTTAATTCTGTGAGACCCTCGGACAGAGCTGAGAGGATTCATTTAGGGTTTTTTTAATAACCAAAACATCATGGTTCTATTGGAGAAATTATATCTGGTGAAATGTGGCAGTTTTGGGGTGAGATTGGACACAAATGATGCTCTCATAAAACCAAGCAGTATTGATGCTTCTAATATAACAAATATTATCACTTTTACAACTGCTTGGTCAGATTTTATACCCTTAGACATAGATGGCAGTTTGGCAATATGTTGAGTTTATTACCAAATGACACACAATTTGGTGTTCATGCCTTCCAGAGGAAAAAGTGCAATATTAGAAACATGACAACTAATGATATGAAATGACTATTTAGGCTTCTTAAATTCCTCTCTTAGATTTGATTTTGTGATATTTTTTTGTTTTGCTGTGAAGCTGGTTTGCTTTTGGACATTTAATTGTCTCTTTCTCATTATTTCGCTCTCTCTCTTTCTCATTCACACACACACCACCAAAACAAAAGGGACGTTCCAACAACAGCTGGACTTTAGGCTGGCAACATACTATTACCCTCTCTTCCTTTGTGTATCCATGTATATATTTATCAATGTGTGTCCATTCCCTTGAAGTGATCATTGCAGCCTCACTTCCCCACACACTCTGACCTCCTGTCTTGTAAAACATTCTGAGAATCTCTGAAACTCCGATTTCTTTATTCCAAATGCTGGTTTCACTCCACCCACATCCTCCTACGCAACACACACACACACACACACACACACACACACGCACACACACACATAAACACAGCGTTTTAGCTCCCTGGTGTGCTGAGAAGATTGGCTGCAGAAGGCTCGACAACGACACCTCCTACACCAAAACATGCAAGTGAACAGTGAGCACGCGAACACGGACACCCACAAACGCACACGCACACGTTCCCTCACGCATTCATTTCAACGTGCCCTTTGACAGTTTAAAGACTTCACCGTCTGATTGAACAGTTTCTGAGTCTGTTTTACATTTTTCTGCTCCTGAAAGTCTCATACTGAAGATTTTGCAACTGCAAAATAGAAACTTTACAGCTTACATACGTAAATGTAGCTGTGATTCTGATGCAGATTGGTGTGTGGATGTGTAAATATGGTATTTTATGTCTAACATAACAGAGACCAAAAGGCATCGTCCACTTTTCCACGAAATAAAACCCACAATCTCACCTATATTTTAAGTCTGTCTCACTTACTGACAATGCAGAAAACTTTTTTTTAAGAGCATTTAGTGTCTTTCTCTAACCTTAGGTCCCATGTTAAAACATTTTGCTGACTGTCTGTAGCTCTGTGAAAATGTGTGCAAAGTGTCAGGCTGTAGGTAGGACTTGTTCTGCGAAGAGACACCGTGCTGTGGTGGACACAACAAGAAGTCCGTTTTCTGGAAGCCAAGCTGAAAATCTCAGGTCTTGACAGTGCGTGTAGCTATAAGTGTGTGTGAGAGCCCAGATATTCCCCCGTCCTGTCACCAACCAGAGAGATCAGAGCGCCGGACATGAGGAACTATGACAGGGCTGAGGGTTTGTTTTCTTGGCATTGAAGAGAGAAAAAAAAAAATCAAGCCACTGGGAGTCAGACAGGGAGAAAAAAAATTAAATAAGACTGTATGAGGAGAATGGCCGGAAGGCTGCGCAGACTAATACTCGCTCTTTCAAACCACAAAAGCTTTTCTGAGCCACTAATTCATTTTACATAGCAGGCTGTGCACTGAGTCCAATAATTAGCAAATCCGAGGGGAGGAGAATGGCAGGGGGAAAGCACTTGTCTCTGGAAATGAACCTATATGTTGCAAATATTGTCATTTCCAGATGTTTTTCTTTATATACCTCACATGCACACACACTCATTCACCCCCTATATCGGTTGAGATTTTGCAGGTGCAGCAAGGATGACAGCAAAACACATGCACACTAATAGTAGGGACACACAGAAATACACATGTACGTCCTTCCTCACACACACCTTTCCTGGAGGAGATGAGTCTTGCCAGCAGCTCACTGAGGTTGGCTCGGGAGTCTGCATCCTCCTCAGCCAGAGGAAGAGCTTTCAGCTGGGGGGCAGAGCGGCTGTGTTGGAGGTGGGGCTGTCCCAGGGTGTGGGTGTCAACCTCAAGGAGAGCTATACTCAACACAGACACACACACGAGAGCAGATGCCGGACCATGAAAACTTAACTGTGATATTAATGAAAGTGCTTGCTGTTCGTTAGGGGCGGTGAGCGCTTTGTACCTTCAGAAGGAGCCGAGATGGAGCGCTGGCTCTCCTCTAGGAGCTGGGAGGAGAAGGGGAGCCCCAAACAGCTCGTGCACAGGACTGCCAGCACAACACACACACATAGCCCAGCAGTCATCTAAAACACAGAGAGAGAGAGAGGAGAGAGAAGCACAGGGGGAGTTTATTAAGAAGGAATATGAGATGCAGTCCAGTCTGGGTTTACAGCAGGCGTCTCCTGACTCAACAGTCATCTTCCACACTAAGAAACTACAACTGAGACCATCTGCCATCTGCCAGACAACCGCTCTTTCACAGTCAATGATCACTCTGGCTGCATCGAAGAGGCGCGTAAATCAGAACAACGTATTCTCACTCTCTTCCATGCAGGGGCACAGCAGCACGCAGCGCACTGTAGATAGTTGGATCTTGATAATCCCGAGCGCAATTGTCAGCAGGTCAAATTGACCCGATTGTCAACGCGGAGAGAATTTCTCTCATTTCCACTTTGCTTTCGGGAAAACATCTCTGGAAATAAATTCACTAAAACTAAAAGGAAAGAAAATAGAGCAAGTCTTTTTCATCTTTAATCTAAACCTCCAATTTATCAATAATTTTACAACAAAACTTACCAAATGTGATGTATTCACAAAAAACATTGCTTTTACATGTAAAAAAATTCAGGGCAAAATTGAAACAAAGTGTATACATTTTGTCTCTTTTCCTTGCATCGATATGTTTTTATGAAAATTGCCTCCATGTTTGAATTCCAGTCAAGACAAAATGTTTTCACGGTATAAAAAACATCTCATAAAATGCTAAAATCTCTGGTCGTATAATAAAAAAATACAAAGTGATTTCCTTACCTTGAGAAAAGAGGTTCAGCGTGTTAGAGCGTGAGAGTGAGGAGAGCACTTTCTGTTGAGTGGGAAGGATGCCCCTTTTATACTCCCCGCTCAGTGAGTGTGTGTGTGTGTGTGTGTGTGTGTGTGTGTGTGTGTGTGAGAGTGTGTGTGTGTGTGTGTGTGTGTGTGTGTGTGAGAGTGTGCGCGCGTGTGTGTGTGCGTGTGTGTGTGTTCCCTCAGTGTACATCCTGTGTATTCCTCGGTGTGTTCGTGAGCCTAATGTGAGTGAATTTGCTACAACCTCAACAATACAACAGCATGCTTCAGTTTTATTGTCTGTTTGCTCATCATAAACTGCAAGAGGAGCTGCCTTGTTGACGTGCACTAACAATGTGTTATGTGTGTGTGTGTGTGTGTGTGTTTCAGTGTGTTCACTGTATAGGTTGAAACTGCTGTTGAAATATTGAAAAGTTGTTTATTTTGCTGGAAATAAGTGGATTTTTATCCAGTATACTGATCCACACTTAATCTGCTGTCATGAGGAGGATGTACATGTGTGTGGGTGGATGATGGGGAGGGTGGCTGTGTGGTCGGACATGTGTGGGTGTGTGTATTACACCCACACATGTATTAGATGTCAGGGGATGTTCACACTTAAAAGTGGGCGGAAGCAGAAAGGAGAATCTTCAGTTTTGTTCATTTAACAGGTGACTGAGCTCGAACTGAGACATCTCCGCCATCCTCCTACTGTCTCTCACCCCCCCCCCAAAAACACACACACCCCCCTCACCACGCAGGATTAACCCAGCTCATCGATCGTGCAGGTGTAGCAAATTAGTCAGCCTGAGTCAATAGCTATTGATCAGCTGTTGTGAGTTTAATGTTTTTATTAATGAGGCCGACAGCCCCTGATGCATGACAGGGTCAGGATCTCTGTCACGGCAGAGCTGTTTGTACCTGCTGAGATAATGTGGACAAGAAAATGTAGCATCAGTGAGGCTGTTAACTAAGGTTAACGTCCACTGGGGAAGCATAGAGGAGGAATACAGACATCCGTTTATTGCTTATTGTATTGTAGTCTTTAGGAGAGGTAAATACGTGATGTGACGTCGAAATGGAGAGCTTACTGAACACACACACATACACACAATTAATAACTGACTTAAATTGACTTAAATGGCTGCCAGTGCAGACAAATGACTAGTTTAAAGGCACAGTCCGTAATCCAAACGTAAAGAAAAGGGTTGCCCCGCTACTAAAAGTCAAAGTATTGAAAGCTACTCCTCAAAGGGATTGAAAGATATTTTAATACAGGAACAAACACTATAGACAACAACTTAAATAGCAAATGAATGTTTGTAAAAATTCCAAAACAGGCCTATATTATACTAAATGCTGATTTTATATCTGTAGCTTAAACTCTCCAATCAGACATGTGAATATACCTGCAATGTTTTTGGTCAGAGAAATACAGATTGGGCTTTAAAGCTGCACCGGGTGACTTTGTTATGTACAAATATATCTGTCTTATTAGTTTGAGTGAGACTGTGACAGAGAAATGACCCCATTACCTCCATATCCCTATCATGTAATTCATCTACATTAGCTAAATGCATTTTGATGGAAAGGTAATGCTGGCCAGAGTTTACATTTTACAAACAGTATACTTTATACTTAATACTTCAAACTTCAAATGACTATGTGTAATGTGAAGGGGGTCACTCGTAGTGACAGACTCAATTATCACCTGGCTCTGCAGCTCCTCTCAGCTCTACAGAGCATTTGAGCGTCTTTTAACTCGTTTTACGGCCACAACTTTACTGTTTTGGTTCACTCTCACCACTCATAAGAGGCAGCTGTTTTTTAGCAAAAGAGCTCTGATAAACCCACTGTACGCTCCCTGCGCAGCACCAAATGGCAGACAGACAAAGTTAGCAACCTGCTGGTGAACTTAGTGGAGCATTCAGCTGCTAAAAAGTCAGATATTTCCCTCAGGAGAAAAGGGGAAAGTGAAAATTGGACTTGGTGGGCAGAAACATGACTCCAAATGAACGCAAATGTTGCACTGTGTCTGCTGGATGTGTAAATAGGTAACTGTTTACATCCAGTTTAGCAACGTTCACCACGTCAACTTTATTAGATGATAATATGTCAATGTTGGGTTTTTCAGCTTGTTGCGCTGCCCCCAAGTGGACAAAAAATCTATTAATGCAGGTTTAAGGTTTAAATAGAGCAATGCAGGGATAACGTGTTTTTGCAGGCCTACCTACTGTTTTTTTTTTTTATCTTGATGTATTTTAATGGGATTTTTCCATTTGGATTATTGCAGAAAATAAGTTCTGTGGCAAACAAAAGTTTATGATACTTACAGGTCTTGTTCAGCAAGATAATCTTCACAAATAAACACCACTTTTATGATTTTTGAAGCGTAAATGCAATCAAGCAAAAAGCTAACGTTAGGCTATAAACGAACTACACCACGATCGCATGACTTCAACGTCACCACCACAAAGCTTCACACTTGTAATTTCATTTTGCGCACTTACATCTTCTACAAAAGCCTTTGGGAAAGTTTGAGTTAGAATAGTTTACAAGAGCGCGAGTATAAACCCAACGAGGCTGTAAAGGCGGACGAGTGAGTAGATGAGTTTCTGTGTTCGGTGTGATGACGTTTAATGTCCCCGACAACCTCTGTAGTCTCATTTAGCCACTTGTTAGCAACCGCCTTTTTTAAGACATGTAAAAGTTTCAAAGTGCACGATTTTATGTTGTAGAACAAATTGTGAAAATCTCTTAAGCTTGTGTTCACAGACCTGATTGCAGGCATCTAACCAAAAACCCATTCAAGAAACCCACTGACTTCGAGACGAGGGAACCGGAAGAGCAAAAATGCTAACTAATTTCCAGGTTTTAAGACTCACTCCTGCAGCACTCTATATGTGAATATAATTCATTTGTATGGTCAAAAAACAGAGATTTGGCACGTTTGTTATGTAAAAATTCACCTGTATTAATAATCTTAATTAAAAGTATCTCTGTTGCTCCAAACCTAACTGTGTATCCCACAAATCATGTTCACATGCAGCTATTTTGCATGATCTAAATAAGTATTGGGAATAAGTTACTACTGCTCAGATATGACATCTTTCAACATATGTTCATATTATCTGCAAAAATCTGTGTGTGTTTGATCTGGTGTTGATTAGTCCAACAATACTCATGTGTTGACAACTCAAGTATAGCTGCTGGTGTGACAAACCCTCGATCTCTACACCTTTTCTTTTCACCACATCATGTGAACGTCACACTGCTTCCTGCTTTGGCATTAAATATTGCCATTCACTGTGGATGTATGAACTCTTGAAGTGACAAATTCAAACTTTAATCTTCTTCTCTCAGATATCATTGCCTGGTCAAGTTGTGTGCCTGTTGCTGGCTGTTTCACATCACTTTACAGAATCTCCTGCTATTAAAATCCTCAAAATTCAATTCAGCCACCTCTGGCTGCCAGTTGTGAATCTGCTTGCCGAACTTTGGGCCACATCTCCCAGCTGTCACTCAGGAGCAATGAGTTTCTCTCGATCACATCAACTCGCTCTGACATTTTTCACTTTCACATTCATGGTTGTGCTTCAGCCTGCCTGTCTTTCTCGCTCACTGAAGATGCCGTAACGTTTTCTCCAGGCACCATCAGAAGGCATGAGTGTAGGAGGTGAGGCCACGGCCGTTCAAATTAGAATTAATTAACCATGTGGTGTGGGAGGCGTGCATGTGTGTGAAATGTGTGTGTGTTTGTGAGTTTTAGTCTGAGCTTCTACTAGAGATATATACTTTTAGTCGTTTCTTAGTGTATGTGTGTGTGTGTGTTTGAGCTTGAGATATGGATTCAGCGCAGCCTCAAGACAACCTGTTGAACATGATTATTCTCTCACCTCCCAATGTAGGCGAGCAGAAATCCGCCTCTCCTGTGAGCTGACTGTCTGTCTGAATGCATGCAACACACATCTGGACTGATAGCTTGAGTTTAAATGCTTGTTAAAGCGTCTAATTAGTGACAGTGAAGAGGTTTCTGTGAAAAAAAAAAATCTGCAATTATAAAGAGAGGCAGTGAGAGACCCTTTGCTGAGGACATTTGCTACAGCTTTAGTACACAGTTAGTAAACACGCTGAATAATGCATAGATCTATTCATGTGTCTGCCTAAGTGGCATTGTCTCACACTCACACACACAAGTAGGCTATGCACTCAGACCAGTCTCAGAGGGCCGTTTTGCCCACGACGTAGATTCTGGAGCTCCTTCACATAGCAGTTACCTGATGGTTTCTTGCTAAATTTGTAAATGATATCAAGTCAAGTCAATTTTTTTTACATAGCCCTGAGAGCTCAACACACTGCATCTTAAGAAAACATCTTCACCACTAATTTGACAACCCATGCGAAGCATTTAGAAACAATGCCAGAAAACACATGCAAGAGCAAGTAGCACAGACATGCTTGTTGTTGTGATCCATGGATGTATAAAGAGAACTGGATACAGCGTCGGAGGCGGGGCCCTGTTCATTCCTATGAAAGTTGCTCAGTGGCACATGAGACCAAAAAAACTTCCTGGGTATAAACTTAATCGGATCTTCTGCATAGCTTCTGTGTTGTACGGCCCATAGACCAAGCGCACTAGCGCTTCCTTTAGCCCCGCCTCCCAACCGCTCGGTCTCAGGCTCACTCACATGAACGGCAGTGACTCTATAACTCTGGATTTGGCTGTTTATGCATTTTACAACTTTTAGGACATAATGATTTAAATAAGGGATATTGAAGTGTTCGTACTGGCTAGTTGTTGTACCTCAAAACAATTATCTGCTGATTTACAGATGTCTCTTTCACAATGTAAGTCTATGGGAAAAAGTCTCTTGGGGCCAGTGTGCATCACGTGACGACCCGGAAGTTGTAATTACACGATTTGGCCACTATGTCAAATGTGCTTCAAAGCCCGGCGCACTTCCTGGGGGCTTGTTGTGACCATGGATGTATAATGTATAATGTATAAGACCTGGATACGCTCAGCTGTGCTTCCAATTTTGCCCAGTGGCCACTCACGGTATTGCAGCAAAAAATTCCCCTGCAGCCCAAAAAGCGTTTTCCCCATAGGTCACCATTGTAAAAGAGAAGTCTGTAAAACTGTTGACAGGACACCCCGAACTACAACCAAGATCAATTATGACTCTATTATAACATTTTTGATCCTTGGAGGTTTTATATTTGTGAAACTTTCCTCGAGCCGAGAAAAGCGATTTAAAAATCTGCGGCGTCATCACAATGTTAAGTTTTAAGAAAATGGAAGAAACCTGAGGAAGAGCAACAGAAGAGGGATCTCTCTCCCAGGACGGACAGACATGCAATAGATGTCGTGTGTTCACAATAGACCAACAGTAAAGTTACAGTATAGACAATCAGGATGACAAAATTAGAAATATCTTCCTCGTGTGTGCCGCGTTGCTTCTTACGTCACTGTGCTTCAATTTCGAGCTCAGCAGCAGCCTCATGTCACCAGGAACACATACTGTATACATCTGTAAAACAGTTTTAAAAACAGCATATAATTACAGATAATTAAGTCCAAAAGCTAAAGATGAATGACTGCAGGATTCTCTTAGAATGATATGACAGGACACATTAAACATACATTATAAATCTGTGTGCACGATATATTAAACTGCAGGTAACCATAGCAACAGTTCTTCTGCTTCGTGCTGCATTACCAGTTAACTCTTGATGAAAACACACATGATGTGACTACTAACTTTTTCAAAAAGTGAACCTCAACGTCCCTGGTTCGAATCTGCTTGGGGACCTGTTTGGGTGGGACGACCTATGCCTTTATAATTCTTATTAGTACATTAGGTTTGGTGACCTCACATAATCCAACCTAGTCAGAGATTGAATTAGCCAGAACAAGTAAAAACACATGTTTTTCAGGATCAGAAATAATCTGTGTGTTACAGCTATACAGTGCTGGAGCCAGAAGGGGATTAGCTTAGCCTAGCATGAGGGTAAGGGGAAACAACTAGCGTGGCTATGTCCAAAATAAAAAAATGAAACTACCAACACACCAATTTTTGGTTTGTAACTGTAACTGTTGTAACTGTTTCTTGACGAGGGAACAGTTTATCCATCCGCCCAGCACTTCTGAGCAGTGCCTCTGGCGATAGCGGAGGTTGCCAGATAACATTGATTAGGATAAGTTTTAGTCACTGCGCCTGGCTGTTTGCCAAGAAATGATCATAGCACTACAAACAAATAATAGCAACGTATAACCATAGCCACTGCAAACAAATGTGATACAATAAGTTAATCAGTGAGCTTTAGATGTGTTGGCAGGCAATTTCTTAACTTTGTACAGAGCCAGGCTAGCTGTTTTCTACTGCCTCCAGTCTTTATGCTAAGCTAAGCTAATCGCCTCCTGGTTCTAGCGCCGTACTTAACGTACAGACATAAGAGTGGTATAAATCTTCTCATCCAACTCTCGGAAATAAAGCAAAGAAGTGTTTATCCCAAAATGTTGAACTATCCCTTTTTAATTTGTGAATCAGAAAACCTTGTCTTGTGCAAGTTGTTTAACGTGTTAATTAGTGAGCTCTGGAGGTGCTGGAAGGCGGATTTTGTTAGCTTTGGACAGTGCCAGGCTAGCTGTTTCCCCGTTTCCATTCTTTATGCTAAGCTAAGCTAACCGGCTGCTGGCTGTAACTGACAGATGTCAGAGTGGTATTGATCTTCTCATCTAACTCATGGCAAGAAAGCAAAGAAGAATTTTTCCCAAAATGTCAAACTATTGCTTTAAGTGAAATTGAAATGAATATGAAAACATTTAAAAACCTCAAACTATGGCAACGCTGCTACAATGCACAAATTCACCGTGGATGAGAAAGTGCACACCTTGTCACATATATCCTCCCATCAGGACCAGCCGCTGTCAGTGACCCTCTCCATGTGAAGCCCTAAAAGCTGCATCCTCACCTCAAGTGCCGAGCTGCTTCGACACAATAAACCCGTCGCAATCACACACTTGCTGCATGCATGTGCAAGTACGTTTGCTCTTGTACAATTCAAGCACACACACAATCTGGTTGTTGATACATGCCAACACGTGGACAGTGCTGGTGGTGTGTGGATACTGAGGTGGTCCAGCAGCACTTGAGTCTCAATGAATTCAGTTTCAAGTGCGATGTGAAAAAGACACGTGGACCCTCCGCTGCATTCAGAGGAGGATGGAGCCCCAGATACTCCTTTACACACACACACACACACACACACATACCTGAAAGGAACAATGAAATGAAATGAAGAAATATCCAACCATACATCCGTTACAAACTTGCTGCATGGCTAGGAATAATAAAAACTGATTACGCAGTATGTTAATGCAGATTTGTTTTCAGTAGCTCCTAATCTGTCCCTTCCTCTCATCTTTGAATTACCATGCCTGTAAACAAGCTTGCTTTTCAGTTCCTTACACCAAAATGAATTTAATTCATCTTTAAAAACTTAAATAGGAAAAGTCATTAAAACAGGGATTTTATTCCTTTCTCCTCTGGACGTGTAGGATTCATTTCCACATATGAATCTTTTCCATTTTCTTTGCCAGGCTGCGGGCAACCTCTCCATGCCGTGTGAATGAGTCTCCCAGGAGATCAAGCACCAGTATGGACAGAACCAGAAGACATATTACACCGTGTGCTTCCCATCAATTGTTCTGACACAAGGGTTGATGAGACCGAACTTGCCTCGCCGCAGCAATGGGCCCATTATGATGGAGTGGGTCACACGTATTATCATGTGAAAATTGCTCAAATCTTCTTGTTCTCGAGGTTTTCGCCCATGCTACTCTTCCCATCTCTTGTGACAGATATACAAATGCACCAAGTAGAAGATAATAGAGTGGCTATTTAATTTATATTTGATTCCCTCCTCCCTCGTGTGTCAATTTACTGAAAGAAACTAAACTGACCTTTGAAACAAAACAACACCGAGGTCCTTTTTAATGTTCTGCGAGGATGCAAGAATAAGATGCACAAGAGTGGAAAGAAGAGAGGAAAAATAGGATTTTAAAATAGGATGTGAATGAGAAAAAGGAGGAAAGAATGAAGGATGGTCAGAGAGGGAGTGACTCTGTGTGGCTGGTCTTTGTAATATCTTAGTAATTATAAGCAAGCCAGAAACTTAAGCTCTGTTAGACTCAAAGGGTCTCAGGGTAGTCAATACTATTGATTAGCGTTAATGGAAACATTGTTTCACCTGCTTTTGGAGATTCTGTCTGGAGCTTGAGATTATCACAGCCCATAGTATCCAAAAACCTCTTGCCTCATGTGATTATTTTAGCCTAGCCATCTGTAGTTGGTCTTCCCTGTTTAGTGCTAATGTTATGGTAAGGGAAGGACCCAGGCGCAGACAGTGGGTGGAGGTAACAACGGGTTTATTGGGGAAAAGGGCAGGAAG
>LKNJ01003475.1:0-37780 GCA_002120245.1 Maccullochella peelii
GTGTATGTATATGTATATGTATATATATATGTATATGTGTATGTATGTGTATATATATGTATATGTGTATGTATATGTATATGTATATATATATGTGTATATATATGTATGTATGTATGTATGTATATGTATGTGTATATATATATATATACAAAGGTAGTGGTATGGTAACGTGCAAAACAGAAGGTTCCATGTCATTTATTTATGGTGGAATGTGAAGGAGGTGGAGTTGAGGAAGAAGAAGAAGCTGCTCGTAGTCTGGTGGTATGGCAGTGGATACTGTATTGGCTGTAGCTGGGGTGGGTATTGTCTTGTAGTATTCTTTGGGGTCTGTGCGGAGACCTCCCCTCACCAATATCACTGATGCTCAGTAGATGGGTACCAATGATGTTCTGGGCGGTTTTAATCACCCGCTTCAGAGCCCTCCGGTCCTGGGCCATACGCATCACATGCCAATTTGTAATGTTTCCAGTCAGGATGCTTTCTATGCGTTCTTGTTAACTCCTCTCAAGTTAAAAAGAACTTGGCACAGGAATTTTGCCTTCTTAAGATTCCTCTAGGAGTACAGCTGTTTCTGAGCTTCTTTACGAGCGTGGAGATATGTGATATCCATGACAGGTTCTTTGTGATGCTGATTCCCAGGAACCTAAAACTGCTCACTGGCTCCACTGATGTAGACTGGGGTGTGCGTCTTCACCTCCTTTTTCCTCCTTTTTCCTAAAATCAACAGTCAGTTCCTTGCGTTTGCTGACATCGAGTAGTAGGTTGTTCTCTGTACACCACTCTGCAAGATTGTTGATTTCCTCCCGATATGAATTCTCACCTTTGTTTGTTAAACGGCCGATGATGGTAGTGTCGTCTGCAAAATTCACAACAGAGTTCTGTCCATGTCGGGGATTGCAGTCATGGGTGTACAGTGTGAACAGGAGGGTGCTGAGCACACAGCCCTGTGGGGCTCCGGTGTTGAGCACTATGGAGGAGGTGACCGCCAATCCAAACTGTCTGGGGTCTGTTTGTGAGGAAGTCCTATATCCATTTGCAGAACGTAGTACTCAAGCCCAGAGTGCTGAGTTTGCCAATCAGTTTCATGGGGGGGATTGTGTTGAATGCTGAGCTGAAATCAACAAACAGCATTCTGATGTAGGTGCTGACCTTGATGATAATGAGGAACTGCTAAAATAAATGGAGTAGGACACAAACACAACACAACTCTGTTTTAAGTCCTTTTCACTTTCTTCTGATTAATCAGTGAAACTCATATGGTGATGCGCATATTTGTTACCATGGTTACCAAACAATCTTAAATAAATAATAATAATCTGCTTAAACAGATTACTTCCTTGACCGTTCACCAACAACAGATACATTTAATAGTAGTTTAGCTTCTGAATTCCTGCTAAAATCACACATCTACTACCACACAGTCTTGTGGTTTCACACCATAAACGAACCACACTAGAGTCCAATGGGAACCGGACCAATCTTTAGAGGGGATCTGGTTGTTTAGTCCGCATCAGAACTCAATTGACGGCTTTCACACTAGCCCAAACGAACTGAATCAAATGGGCAAATGCACCAGAGTTGGTTTGAACCGAACACACACACAGTCAGGAACCTAACAATCAAACTATAATGGCCATTATTATCCAGTTACATCCAGTTATCCAGGTACAGGTAAAACATGAGACTTGACAAGTGGCTTTAGGCTTTGATGTGGGGTGGGAGGTTTGCTGGACTGTAGTGTAACTGGGCAGAGGTCATGAATAACATAGTATTTCTCATCAGTGCATAAAAAATGTCTGTATTTTACACACCAAATTATACTTGTTTCGCTATTTCTTTATCATATTGTAATTTTATCACACCAGTTAACTTCTGTCAAACTTAAAACCTAAATTAGAAAAAAATAGATAAAAAAATGAAAATCTTCTGTCAGTGGAGTCACCCTGCTGCTGACTCCAGATGTATTAGTCCCATCATCCATTCTCAGTATCTTATGTCTTCATCCATTCTGAGTGTTGTGTCCGTCTGTCCTGCAGGCTGGCCGCCCCATCGTACCCTGCGAGGTCACCGGAACAAGGTGACGTGCGTCCTGTACCCGTACCAGATCTCCCCCCGCTACGACCAGCGCTCGCTGGTGTCTGGAGGAGTGGACTTCTCTGTCATTGTCTGGGACATTTTCACCGGTGAGATGAAGCACATTTTCTGTGTCCACGGGGGAGAGATCACCCAGCTCATCGTCCCACCTGAAAACTGCAGCGTAAGACCTCTGACATATAGCTTTATGTTTTTGTTTCTTTTGTGTCTTTTCTTTTTCACTTGTCTTCCTTTATCTTTTTCTTGTCACAAACAGGCCAATAGACACATTCTCTTTTTTCAGTCTTGTGTTTCTTGTTTTTCTTTGGCTCATTTTCTTTTGCTCTGTTTGTTGTGTCTGTCTGTGATGAATGTGACTGAAAAGGAGTAGTGTGTTATGTTGCTGACATTAGATTTAAATGTTACGGGGTGATGTCATTGTTGTTACTATGGAAATAACTTTAATGACATTGTGTTGTTGTGGTCAAATGTTGAATGCACAGACACACACACACACACACACACACACACAGCAAACAAAACAAATGAAAACATTATATTGTTTAACTGACATTAAGATCAAATGGTCAGAACTGTGTTGTCGCCATGGAAATCGGATGTCAGATGCTGTTGTGTTGGTGGACCTGGATTAGAATGACCTATCACACACGTGCTTTAATTAAGATTGGATGTTTTGCATCTGTGCACTTTTGGAAAATCAATGAAACCTTAAATTAAGTTTCTAACTTTTTATTCTCTTTTTATTGGGATATACCAAAGTCCATGCAAACAATGTGCTTATTGTAATAAGCCTTATCTATCCAAGTCTTCTGTGAAAACAGATACAGAAGCAAAGATGGGACCAATAAAATAAATAGAGGTATAGAAAACTAAATATATAAAAGAATAACAGAACTTGATAAATAGAACTAGAATATTGGGGTGTACCTTCATGATAATCAGTTCACTTAAAACTAAATAAAAAAAGGACAGAGAAATTCACATTAAACAAATGATGGACGTACAGGTGTAATGTACAAAATCCAACTCTCATATTTTCAAAAACGTATTGCTACTTATAACTTATAACTAAATGATATTTGTTCCATCCTAAAGATATCATAAATAATGTCAATCCAATTAATTGTTCAAAACCTATGCCTCTATGAAGACTTTTAGTAGAATATTATCCAAGTACTTTTGCATTTATTTACCTTCATTAATTGCTCAATATAGTGCCGAAATTGAAAAACGCTGCTTAGACAGCGGATTGTGAGCTGTAGTTTCCCCTCTGAACTCTTCGGCTGTCGCAGTCCCCCCTGCTGCTGAGCGAATCCTCATGTACAGTTCTCTGTTGATTATCATTGTTACCTGCTGTGTTACCTCTGCAGACTCGGGTGCAGCACTGCGTCTGCTCGGTGGCCAGCGACCACTCTGTTGGCCTGCTCAGTCTCAGGGAGAGGAAGTGCATCATGCTGGCGTCGCGCCACCTCTTCCCAATCCAGGTTATCAAGTGGCGTCCGGCAGATGACTACCTGGTGGTGGGATGCTCTGACGGCTCCGTCTACGTCTGGCAGATGGATACAGGTGAGAACCGGGTCACCAGGTAGGGGGCGCGTCCTCTTCTGCAGCTCCTCTTTGGAGTTGGGTAAATGCTGAACCACTGGCATGAGTTAAAACTTGTGATCAAGAAGTACAGCTGCAGATGCTATCCTTAACTTTTTCCAATCAATGAATAGCAAGGTGGGCTGGCAATGAACTTCTGAATAGCTCCAAATAATCAAATCCCATTAATTCTCATATTTGTCTACATTCCGGGCAGAGCATGTAAAATGGCCTTAAAAACCCCATTGCAATTCTACGGAAATTTGTCACCTTTCTTCCAGCTCTTAAATCTCTGCCTTTATACTTCAGAAGGTTCATTTGCTTTGAGAACTGCAGATTTAACCTCAGGATGATCGCTGATTTCACCTTGACCAAAGGCAGAAAAAGCTCTCTGGGTCGTATCTGTGAAAACATGTTGCAACATTAAAGTCTGATGACCGTCAAGCCATCCTTGAACCCCTGTAAACCTACTCAAAGAGTACAAAACTGTATTTCATCAAATTTGTCAATAAATACAAATTTTCATCATTGTTAAATCCAATATGAGCCTCAACAGGTTCACTACTACTACTACTCATTCTCTAATGCTCCAAAAGTACTTCCTAATCTATTAATCTGTCTATAAACTGAGTTAAAGTACCAGAAGAATGCTGTTTTAGAACTATTTCTGAAGTCTTGTCATCTCAGAGAGCTTACCAGGTGTGGCACCATCATCTCTGTTCAGAGACCAAATCCAAGATCTGTGCTCACCAACTGTATTTGGCAATGCACACTATAAACTAACCCAAGTTTTAGACGAATGTAAACAAGCCGCCATTACAGTGGTGGCACTCTCACTTGTAATCCTGCACAATAACACTGTAGTTCATGTAAGGAATTTTACTTTTTAACCACTTTTGCCCAGAAATGTGTTCCTAAAGATCATGTACAACCTGCTACATGTTGATTGTGTAGTACTTGTAATGCTTTTAAGATAAAGGCTAAGAACCTTAAACCTTTTAATGAAAAGTAATTCAGTTGTATTAGATGGCTAGATGATTCACCAGCAAATCACCAAAACCACAACTTACTGTACTGCTCTGTTATCAGCTGCTCTGACAATAAACTTCCATTTTAAAAAGGAGAGTAAAATCCACAATCCTATCCTACATGAAGCCAATACCTCTTTAATTTTTCATGTTTCGTCTCCACGATTGCATTCTGAGCAGCATGCCAACAAAGGACTGCTAAAGATTGATATCTTGCAGATATCTTGCTAGCTGGTTATTCTGCATGTTTCCTGGCTGAAATTCCACTTTTACAATTTCATGATTGCATGATTGCAAATCAAGAAATTATGAATTGCAAGTTTGTTGACTTATAGTCTAATCATGAGCTAGCTTTCTGACTTTGGAGGCCAGACAGAAGGGGTACATTAATGTTATTATTTCCTAAAGCCTGTGTCGTAACCAATTGCCCACTGGTGGTTTGAGACTGAATATGTTCCACAGTTACACAGTCTACCTTCATCTGTCAGATTAACCCAAATAGCCATGCTTTCACCATCAGTGAAAATGCTTTCAGTGCAAATCTGCCACCACAGTGATGGCGGCATCGCTAGAGAGCACAACAAATGGCCAGATTAGTCTGTAGCTGGACACGCAGCACAGATAGATAAACAGAGACAGAGCCAGACTAGCTGTTTCCCTGCATCCAGTCATGCTAAGATAGGGAAACCACGTCCTTAATCCAGCTCTGAACTTAACACACAGACATGAGACTGGTATTAATCATCTCATATAAAACTCAGGAAAGAAAAGTGAATATGTGAATATTCCTTTCAATCTCATCTGCCTTCAGGGTCCTCTGCGCCCTCTATCCTATGTTTAGTCGTTACCCTGACAACACAATTTGCACTAAACATGTATGTGGCACAGCATAGAGGTAACATTAGCTTGAATGATGACTAGTCACTGGAAAAGACCAGGTGTGGGTGTGTGCGTTGGAGACCTGAATGAGCTGTATTGCTGGGAGATTGCAGGGTAGCTAAGTGTGAAATTAAGGAAGGTGTGTGTGTACTCAGGCGTTGGACATGTAATAGGGCCATGGCTCACAGGCCCTTCATCACACACAGACACACACACACAGGTACCACTTCTCCTCTCACTCAATATCAGAGCCAATACTGATTTCAGCTCTGTCTGCAGTTAATGATGTCTCTCTAAACCTCTCTGTTTCTGTAGAGGCAGAGATTTTTTGCTCTCGGAGATGGAGAAGACTCTCTGTGATGTGAATCATATTCAAGAGACAATAGATGATGATACTGACCATCGAGACAAACAGAGTGGAAGATGCTGTGAGAGAGAGATTGGAAGATTGATTTAAATGGAAGGAGAGTGCAAGGACAAGAAGAGAAACAATGATAAAAACAGAGAGCACAAACAAAGGGAGGCTGAGATAAAACTTTGCTTACACTCTGCTTACCCTAGCCAAATCTATGTAAACACTTGAACACTATAGCCGTGTGATAGCTGAATATGACGTTCCACAACCATGGCCATTAATTTGCTGCTTTAACAGCCTCCACTCTTCTGGTCTCAGGCTTTCCACCAGATTTTTTAACCCGGCTGCAGAGATTTGCTCCCATTCAGCCACAAGATCATTAGTGAGGTCCAACACTGATGTTAGCTGATAAGGCCTGGCTCACAGTCAGTGTTCCAGTTCATCCCAAAGGTGTTGGATGTGGTTGAGGTCAGGGCTCTGTGCAGGCCAGTTAAGTTCTTCCACACCAAACTTCGACAATTTCTTAATGGAGCTGGCTTAATGCATGGGAGCAGTGCAATGTTGAAATAGGAATGGGCCAAACATTGTCAAAAATTTCACTGGCATTTAAATTGTCCTTTATTGGAACTAACAAGCCCTGACCAAAAGTACACCAAATTATTTGGACAGGAGTCCAGTGTGACCTTTTGATAATTCCTGAACAACTGCGGCTTGCGCTCATTTATACAGGGCAGGCACAATGGACAAACTAAAATGCACACGTGAAGGCACAATGTAGTGGGGCTTAAGCACTTCCACAGACATACCTGACTTGACAACAATGTCAGCATACAGTTTTCGTCCGATCCACTAATCTTTGTCCGTTTTCACTGTAACTAACCGGGAAACCGTAATGCTCCCATACAGTGGATCTAAATGTAACAGGAGGATCCTCCAGCTCTGATCTCTCATTTGTGTTTGCCATACGGACAACTAGTGTACTGCCAAATTTTTCCTGGTAAAAATTGCTATCTAGAATTTCTGTTCCACCTGTGTGAGTACGTAGACATACAGTAAATAGACTATTTTAATTGTTTGGCTCACAGGGCGCACCGAACCGAGGAAGTCGCATACCGAACTGAACATCCTGTACCGAACGGATTGGGACGACTACACATACCATTTAACCCCTAATGTCTTGTTGTTAATGTTGGTCCTTCCTCCTGAGTGGTGAATCCAAAGACAGTTTCCCACATTGCAGTCAATAAAGTCTGACCAACTGTCTGTCCAGTCCAGTCCCGAATCTTTAGCTGGTCTTTCTGTATCTAATCAGCCAGAAATATCAGAAGTGAACCAACACAAGAAAGGCAACGTTTGCACTGTCATTGTTAAATTTATTGTTATCCAACTAAATGTGACAATTTATTGTGATTATACATAGATTTTAGGTAATACTGTCCAGCCCTAATCTGGGTAGTAGATGAGATATGACATATCATGTGCAAAGTTGACATTCTAGCCTGAGGGTGGTGCTAGATGAAAGGTCATGGAGTGTCCAAAATGGAAAGGGTTCATCCTATGGGGAGCAAGAATGTGCTCAATAAACTCAATAAACTGCCTGATAGATTTTTATTTCTTGTGTCCAAGTGGAAATATGTCCTGATGGTGGCACCAGAAAAAAAGGTCAGGAGGTCACCAAAATAATAAGGATTTATCCTCTTGGGACCAATAGTATCTCAGGAAATACCATGTTAATCTGGACAGTAGTTGTTTAGATATCTCTTGACCAATGATTCCTTGTCAGTGAGACAGATACGTTTACTTTTTTGTGTTTTCAGGAGCCTTGGACCGCTGTGTGATGGGTATAACGGCAATAGAGATCCTGAACGCTTGCGATGAGGTGGCTCCGGCTACTGTGGACGCTCTGAGTCACTCAGCTGTGAACCTAAAGCAGGCTATGACTCGCCGCAGCCTGGCGGCACTGAAGAACATGGCGCAGCACAAACTGCAGACGCTCGCCACCAACCTGCTGGCTGCAGACAATGCTGACAAGGTACAGACAAACAACTAACAGTCACACTATAGCAGAAGGGAAGCTTTGTTTGGTAAATGACTTCAGCTTTTAGCCATGTGCAGTAGCCAATTAATTTGCCAATTAATCGAGTAGTCAGTCAACAGAAAATTAATCACCAATCATTTTGCGCATCAATTGATTATCATTTACTAGGCAGAAATACCAAACATTCTCTAGTTCCAGCTTCTCAAATGTAAGAATTTGTTACTTTTGTGTGTCTTTTTATGATGTCTTTGGACAAAATAAGCCATTTGAAGATGTCATCTTGGGCTCTGGAAAACTGTGATGGACATTTTTCACTATTTGTGACATTTTATAGACTAAACAAGACAAGAGTCTACAGCCACGCCACCGGCTCTGTAAATGCTAACATCAGCATGCTCATAATAATTATGTAGATGCTGACTGTTGAGCATTATTATTGAACAATTGTACAACCTTGTATCTATGCCACAATGGAAATTTACAGACATAAGGTGAAACTCAGTGGCCTAATCAATCACCCTTTGTCGTGACCTTCCTATGACTCCTGCTGCAGATCGTAAACCTCTGGCAGGAACTGATTTGAGATAGCGCAGATAAGGGGCGGCTGACACAGGCCCCCTGGTTTTCACAGACATCGTGTCTAAACAAAGCACTCTTCCCCTTTAAAAGATCTCCACACACACAGTGTAATTGTCAGGCACTTATAGACTGCTGCATACTCTGGGGACATCTCTGGGACATTTTCCTTTTTCCTGACCTGCCCCTCCAGTTAACCTATCCCCCACAGTGCTCGCCTTCACAGTGCTTACACCCATCCACACCCCTACCTTCATACCTAACCCTAACCACACTCCCACCCCACCCCAATACCTGGCCCAGACCTCATCCTAATCCCTATGCCTAAGAAGAGAGGCTGGGATCATTGTTTTATTCCCTAAAGCCTAACTGGCATCTTTTTAATATTTTTATAAGGATGTTTTATATTTTACCGGTGCCCGTGCACAACGAGCTACACCCTCGGGATGCAGATCACCTCTCTTTTAACCTAACCTAAAGTCTTCACCCTAAAATTTAATGATTTACGTTATGGGGACTTGCGTTTTGTCCCCAATGTGACTATGTAAACAGATTGATGTCCACACAACATGAGTAATACATGTCCACACACGCACACAGACTGGTGATGTCGGTCAGATAGCTGGCTAAAGTCACAGACCAATTAAAACTCTGCTGGAGACGAACCAAAGGTCAACTCTACAGCCACTCGTGTGTGTGTGTGTGTGTGTGTGTGTGTGTGTGTGTGTGTGTGTGTGTGTGTGCGTGTGCGTGCGAGCGAGACCACTTGTGTCTCCCAGGGAAGGCTGAACTATCTTAAATGTCAAAGAAAAAAAGAACTACAGTGTCTCTGAGCTGGACTTTCCAGAGATCAGCTTTAGTGGTTTAAAGGAGAAATCTGCCCAAATGTTGTTGCAGAATGGACTTTTGGTCCATTACTCTGTTTTTACTGCCTCTTGTTAAGCACTTTGAAGAAAGTTGCTATTCAGTAAAGTTCCTTGTTGTTATTATACTGTAGTCTAATGTTTACTTTTTCACAGGAAGAAATTGTGCAGTCTGGCATATGTCTTTCAAAACACAGTACATACAGGTTTGTCTGCATCTTATACAGATTCAGTTCACATCTGTGCAGCCAGAGCCCCACTTATGTGATAATAATCTCTCTATTAACAACATAAAAATCATAATTTTTTTATCAGTATTTTTAAAAGGAAAAGTCGACCTTACTTATTTGGTCAAAATTGTAACCAAAAAGACGAAATGTAAGTTTGATCTATTTTTCTGCAGTGATAGAGCCCCTACATTAGTGTTCTCCAGCAGGTTTAGGTTCCAACTAGTTACTTGGTTAAAGGAGAAGTTTTCTCACTTTGCACCTGCCTGGTGTTGTTTTTCCCACCATAAGTCACTAAGAAGAAAGCTTACCATCCAGTGAGTTCACATTTCTAATGTCCAAATTGCAGGAGATGGCAATCATTGCATAGTATGATGGTCCTGCATTGGGGCTGGTTTTCATCTTACTCCACTTCCCCCAAGTGGCAAATAAATAAACATACATGCAGCTTGGTGTAAAATAATTAATTCACAGAGAACGGTAACAATTTGTTAAGCCACTCTTACTGCAGTGTAACAAGTTGAACTGTGAGCACTGTGTTAGGTTTTTTCATACGGACAATAAACTTAATGTAGAATGAATGGCTCAAATCAGATATTTCAATATTCACACAAAGACACATTTGTACAGCAGCACCGAAACAACATTACTGAAAGCAGGGTTTGCGGTTACAGTTTCAGGATTTAATGTTGAATATCAGCTGATACATTTCAATCCTGTTAGTGGTCTGTTCTTAGTTTTATGTATGAGTAAGGTATAATGCTTTCTTACCATTTATATTACATTCATTCATAAAGTACCCTGCATTTGAAAGCAGTCAAACAAATACAAGTTGGATATGCTTTATTGCCATCATCGCGACAATAAAGCGTATTGAATTGTTTCAGTCACAGTTCTAACAAATCACCATTCTGGTTACCGTTCCAACTGCAGTTTTTTGTGTGGAGCAGCTTGTCTGTGTTGACCCCTCAGAGGATCAGAGGTTCACTTGTCAGACTCAGATGATCTGATCAGCCCTGACGGAGTAAACCCCGCCCACCTGGGCCTCCCAGCACAGAAAACAAACGCTATGAATTATTCAGTGTCTGAACAGCGTTTAGTTCAGCTGCTGGTACGGTTTGACTTTTATAGTTTCACTTGGAAGCCATTTAGCTCAGCATCCATCTCCTCTTCTGTTGGGTTTGCCCTTTTTGTTCTCTTCCCTTGCACCAGATAACCTTTGTGTTGTTTTCTTTTCCCCCCTCTGTGTGTTGGTTTTATTGTAGGTGTCTCCTGGGTTTTTTCCTGCCATAACTGCCCATAATCACAGCTCTTTTTTGAAAAGGCCAACCCACAACAGCTGCAATCTTTTCTTCTTGTTCTATCAGAAATATATCACTGTTGTTCTCTTTTCTGCCTCTCACCTCTGTGTCATTTCAGTCTGATATCTCCTCAAATTAGGGGTCAAAACCACCCACTATCCCCTGTGTGTGTGTGTGTGTGTGTGTGTGTGTGTGTGAGAGAGTGTGTACTCCCCTGATGTGTGTAATGACAGATAATGACCATGAAATGTCAGACTATCAACTCAGATGTTACACCCAGCCATCCCCAAGCCTTCATCATTGATGTTTGTTGTTGATCAGATTTCCGTTGTGTGTGAGGAAGTTGTCTGGAAGGTTTGCTCAACCTGCTGATCTGTGAATGGGTTTGTCGCACAAAGGGAAAAAATAGAACTAGAACTGAAACAATTAGTCAGTCAACAGAAAATGAATCCGCTACAATTTCATCAACTAGAAATGTGAAAACATTTTTTGGTTTCACGCTTTCAAATGCAAACTCAGTATCTTTGGGTTTTGGACTGTTACTTGCACAAAACTAGACATTTGGAAATGTTAATTCAGGCTCTCAGAGTGTTTTGTCACTTTACTTTTCAAAGACACTACAGAGTAATTGAAAAGAAGCACAGATTAATCGATAATGAAAAATCATTAGTTGGAGCCCTGAATAAAACCTATTTTGTTTTGGATTCAGAAACATGAATTGTCATCCCAGAGGTGGAAATTTGTTCTTGACCTCTTGCGGCCCACTAGTGGGTTTATCAAAAGGGTTCAGGACTTCTTGATGCGACGATGAATATAAACTTTCTCCCGATTGGTCGAAGTAGTGATCTCTCCCATCATGGGTCAGCCAAAGGCGGGCAGGGAATTGCAGTCCGTACTTCACATCTGGACGGTCTCGTAGCTGCCTATTGACATCTCCGAAGGCAGCGTGTTGTTTTGCCACCATGGGGATGAAGTCCTGGTAGATAGAGAAACTCTGTCCCTGAAACTCCAATGTAGCATTATGGATTCTGCATAGAATCTCCATTTTGACATGGAGGAAATGCATCCGTAGTATAAAGTTGCGTGACCTCTGGCCTTTTGGGGCTTGGACACGCTCCAACAGCTGTCTTTAAGCAGCCCTGCAATAAAATCTGTACGATGAGGACCTTCCATGGATTCTTTAATCCTGACTATTCTCAGATTGTTTCTGCATGAAAAACCCTTCAGACTATCACATTTATTCTGTGTGTATTCTGGTAGTCAAATCTGATACATTAGTGGCTGCTGACTCCAAGTCTGTGATCTTGTTGCTGTTTATTTCACTTTTTGAGTGCAGTGATTGCAGGGCGAAACTCATCTCTATGGGTTTTTTTTTTTTCTCCATCTGACACAGCTTCAATTCAGGCATCAATTATAGTAAATAATTCCGCTTTGATGGAAACTGTCTCGAATGGCCTCGAGTACAGTTGTGTCCTCTTCCTCGGACATATTGTCTTTCTCTGGCCTGCGACGGGCAGGCAGGGCCGGTGCTGATGTTGGGCCTTTCCTTTCCCCTTACTTTCCCTCTTGGCATCGGACTCACTACTGGACTGCCTAAAAGTGTTTGAAAATGTCCCGAGTACTTCACATAGGAACAACCAAATACAATTATAACAAATAAAAAGCAAGATTTCAGTAAAATTCACATATTTTTTTATGTGTTTTCGGGAGCGATTGGGAAAACATGTCAGTCACACATTGCGCCCCTAGCAGTCCACTATCCATTGATGTGTTTTTCATAGTTTCTGAACAACAATGGAGCTCTATGGCACAGAGGAATGAGTAAGGGATTAGGAATCCGGCTTTGTAGTTTTGGAAACTTGGTGCTACAGAAACGTATGGTTTGATCAGCTACTCACTCGTTCAGTTTTAGGAAACTTCACTAATGTGGGATTGTTTCCATGTTCTTCACTGCTTCCCTACAAATAGCAGTAATCATCATCACTGTGACAAAACAACATGACGCTCCATGAAACAATGACTGACCCACTGAGCTTTAAAGTTCAACCGCTGCCTGGGAAGCTATTGAACCAGTTTTCCTTAGACACAACAGTTTGACTTCTCTATTCAAACTTCACTTTTGATATTTTTATTTTAGGTCTTGCATAAGTCTTTCCTTACCGGACTCTCAGATGGTGAATGAAGAAGAGGCCGACTACAACCTAAACTCATCTTTTATAACTCAAGAACCTCCCACTGGCACACCTGACCTCCTGGGTCTTAAAGTCCCATCAACTAGATGTAGGAGGCAACTGTTTTGAACAACAGTGTGATCATTTTTATCAAAGTTTAGATTATTTAGAAAGTTTTTATTTTTTTTCTAAAATTCCAAAGTATTGAATTGCTACTGTGTGTGTGTGTGTGTGTGTGTGTGTGTGTGTGTGTGTGTGTGTGACTCACTGGGATCTGTGGATCTGTGTGTTGGACTCCAGTGGCGTTTGCCAGAAGGGCCCTGCAGGATGATGACCTTTAGATCTACTGCCCAGGAGCTATAGGACACTGTTCTTGTGCATCTAGATAAGAGATTGAATTGAAATAAGAAAGAAAGAATTTTTTTTTCTAATTTTTGTTTTTCAAAAACAGAGTAGACACACAATAAGGCTATGTCTGTATCTGAAATCTATCTATTTGCTACCTAGTGCACTAAGGAGATCTCAAGAGAAACATTTTAGAATTTATTTAGTCAGAAAATTCAGATTGACATCAGAACTAAACATGGCGAGTTGTAGCTTCAGTATCTGCGTGGGTTCGTTCAGGCTCAGAAAACATTTAATATCAGGTCAATCACAAAACCCTCCAACACTGTGTATGTGTATTTATTATTTATTTATTATTTATTATTATGTGTGTGTATATATATATGTGTGTAATGTGGCTGTTTGCCATTAGATGGCAGTGTTCATCCACCAATACAGCGCGCGCACACACACACACACACACACACACACACACACACACACACACACACACACACACACACACAGCGACCTAGAGGAGCAGTATCACAGCTTTGACAGGAAAGTCTTCCCTGAGGGCTGTGTGTGTGTGTGTGTGTGTGTGTGTGTGTGTGTGCACGTGTCCCAGCTGCAGGTGTATTGTGTCTCTCGGTCAGTCGGGAGTCTCCGCGGCTAATTATTGTTCTCTCTCTCTGTCTCTGTCAGTCACATCCAGTTCAATTCAATGGGCTTTAATGGCATGAAAGGTTAAAAACAGTGTTTCCAAAACCAGAAAGTGCAACACAGAGAAAAGTGGATTATTTGATTAACAACAATAATAGTAACAATATGGAGAAAACGCAGATATCTGAAGCATTTCCAGACATACAGAAACAAAATATAAGAACAACAGAAACATGTATCAAGTGTCTCTCAAATTCAAATATTCATTATTGTTTTGACTGTAGTCTGGTAGTGTAATGCTAAAGAAGCAAGACTAAAGTGTGGACATAACTAGTGCTCAAACCATTAGTCAATTGATTGATTGGCCCATCGACTGAAGTTATTTATCAAACTAGAATACAAAACATTCTTTGCTGCCAGCTTCTCCAATGTGAGTGTTTGCTGCTTTTTTATATCATCATAAACCGAATGATTTTGGGTCTTGGACTATTGGTAGGACAAAACATTTGTCAAATGTCAACCATTCTAGCTTACAGTCTCCTTTTTTGTGTGTGTAACGGTTGAGACATAACATGACGCAGCACAACAGGTGAAAAAACCGAGGTAAACACAGCCTTTGTGCATGACCAGAATCTGCAATTCTCATGCTCACATTGTACAGATCAATTGACCGACCTCGACGTGGTGCTCCGCTGTTGTAAGCACAGTACCCCCGGTCGGTTTTGTCCATTGCCAATTCAGCAAAGTTTATTAGAATAAGATGGCTGTGTCTTCCACAATGTTGACTAAAAAGAGAGAAAGGCTGCGTTACTTTGTGCAATTCTATTATGAAAAATATAAAAAAAATATGGTGTCTGTTCTGCAGCGATGTTCAGTTTTGTATCACAGCAGCCTCAAGACAAGCTCACTACAGTTTATAACAATTTTATTTTTTGACAGCAGCCATGAAGGAAATCGGACTGTGGAACTGCTCAAACTGCAGACAGCTGACCAAAGTTTCTTACCTGCCAGAATTGCATTATGCAATTGCATTAATCGTTCAGGCAATTAATCAGGTGTTGTGACTGCACGAACTGCACATCAAACGACAACCAATTTGGCAGAAATTTGGTCAGATTCTAAAATCTTTTGGGGGATACCAATTCGGGGCTGAAATTGGGCCACATCAGAACAGTGTCTGCCCAGCGTAAGACTAACCAAACACATCACTCCTCATGCAGAAGGAAACGGTTTCAAGAGTTTAGAACAGCAAATGGAAAATCCTTCATAAAACACATTCCCATTAAAATCCTGTTCTTTTTTCTCTTCATTTCCTCACTTTTTACCTTAATCACTCCCCCCTCCCATCCAAACAGCACTGTTCCATATGTAGCTTCATGCGTGTGTCTCTGCTAATACAATTACAAGATCGAACACTGTGTTCGTATTAGTTATTAGCTAATGGTGTGTGTATCTGTATGATAGTTGTGTTTAAAGGGATGACTGATTTAAATCATTATTCTCTGAGGTTGTAACAATGTTGTCTTTCTGTTCTTTAAAGAAATGTGTTCACAGTCCAGGTTGGAGTATTGATAAGGATCTCTTAATTTCAGTAATTAATGCTCCATTTGTTGTATAACGAAAAAGTGTAAAAGTGTCAGTCTTAGTAGCTTTTTACCCTCTCTTAGCGCATATTACTGTGCAGCTCTACACTCCTATCAGCCTCATCTCCAGCAGCAGCAGGAACAGCTGTTTTCAGCAAAGAAGCTCTGATAAAGCCACTGTACACTGTACCTGTCCAGCATCAAACGGCAGACAGACATAGTTAGAGACCAGCTGGAGTAGAAGGTAGAACATCTAGCAGCTAAAAAGACAGATACTTTTGAGTTGGTGGACACAAACACGACTCCAAAGGGGTGATACTGTTGCTCTTTATTTGCTGGATGTGGAAGTAGTCAGCTTTTGGTCAACCTCTTAGCTACAATAACTTCAGAAGATGTTGATTTGTCAGATGTTGTTTTTTTATGCAATTATGATTTAAGGAATTTTGACCAATCTATGTACTGAGCATTTCATTTTACTGTTTGTCAGTGCTCTCTAGTGGACAAACTGTGTAATGGAGACTTGTTTTTTGTTACTTATCGGCCGACATATACGCAGACACTGATATACCTGTGATAAGATAATGTGTATGTAATGTCTTCCATGCTGATGGAGTGGTTGGGCTCAAGCCAAGAGACGCATGTTGCAGGGTTAAGATATTTTAGCTGCTTGCTGCTTATGTCAATTTTAAAGGGACAGGCCAGTTTACTCATCATGGTTAGTACTACTACTTTCTACTAATAGATAATCTTTTTCCAAAAACCTAGGTGTCATTTTTCACTACCAGCTGAAATTTGAATAACACGTCAATACAATTATTCAGTCTTGCTTCTTTCACCTGAGGAATATTGCAAAAATATACCCACTGTTATCTTTCCAGCAGTTGGACATGGTTATCCATGCTTTTGTGTCCTCCCACTTAGACTACTGCTGTGCTCTTTATTCCTGCTTAAGCCAAGACGCTGTTACCCGATTACAGTTGGTCCAAAACTCTACTCACTAAGGCCTCATCTCGATTTGTGATTTGGATTGGAGGATACAAATGTATAACAGAAAGCCTGAGTTACAAACTGGGAGTGTGGGGTTTGAAAGATTTGGGTGTTTACCAGGTAGGGAGGGACTAACAATAAACACTATACAGTTGCACTGTGGGAAATGTAGGATTTAGTGTGTTTTGAGCCGGAGTATCTCGGCCTCTGCTGCATTGACTTTGACTATTATTTTTTTTAAATCTGTCTCTCACAAGTTCCCCAACTTAATGTAAGTGCAATACTAGATAATTGGAGTACCCCTTCAAAAAAATTGTGCAAATTTTTTTTTACACATAGTGACTTTGATATGTGGCTAGTCATAAGGAAGGACATATAGACTGTGACTGGTGAATATGTAGAGGAAGAGGAAGCCCTGCCATCTGACTCATGAATCTTGATATTTTCTGTTTTTTTTTTCTACAGGAGCAAAGCACACTGTGAGCACAAAGTGTCTGTGCTGGAAACACAGACTGACTCACATTCACCACTGTTTCTCTCTCTCATCACCGTTTCTCTCTCTTGCCTCCAGGGCAACCTGCCGAAATACTCCCATAATGCCCTGGTGGTCCAGGCGATGAAGACCAACCTGACGGACCCTGACATGCACGTGCTGTTCTTCGACGTGGAGGCGGTGATCATCCAGCTGCTGACGGAGGAAGCCCAGAGACCGAACCCCATGCTGGTGTCTCCAGAGACGCTGCAGAAGAGCCAGGCTGGAGCCGACAAGGGGGGGTCCTTCCTGGCCAACAAGATCTTCAAACAGGTCAGTAAACGCAAAAGGGAAAAGAAAGTAAAATCTGTCACAGTCCTAAACGATCAAAATCAGCATGTTTTAAATAAAGGTTATAAAGCTTAGACATGAGTTATGTCATGTCTTTTGTGTTTATTTTTTTCTCTCTCTATTATTTACCCTCTTTTACCTTATTCTTGTGCTGTTCTTTTACTATTTTATTTTAGTATTTTTTTAAATTAAATTGTCTCTTGTCCAAATCAGGTGAAGGAGACGATGAAGGAGACCATCAAGGAGCACCTGTTGGACGAAGACGAAGAGGAGGAGGAGGAGATGAGGAGGCGGGAGGAGAAGTCCAAGTCTCTGAGTCTGCTGGAGTACAACCTGACAATGGACACCGCCAAACTCTTCATGTCCTGCCTGCACGCCTGGGGTCTCAACGAACAGCTGGACGGCATCTGTCTGGAGCGACTGGGCATGCTCAGACCGCACTGCCCCATCTCCTTCGGCCTGATCTCCAGAGGAGGTCACATGTCCCTCATGCTGCCCACCTTCAAGGTACCTGTCTGTCTGGTGTCAGCCGTGTTCCAGGTACACTCTGATCAGGATTCATCAGGCTGATACAGACCTCTGACCTCTGAAAAGCTAAACAATCCTAAGCCTCCTCTCTGCTTCAGGCTAAAATGTTATTTTCAAAGTTTGGTCTAATATTTCAAAATGTTGATTGAAATCTCATTTTCAAGGGAGACCTGAATACATAAAAAATGTATAACTACATAATTTCAAAAATATTATAAGATACCAAAGCCACAATACATATGTTAGAACACAGTAAAGAAACAGCAGGGTGTATAAAACAAATATAGCACAAAAAAGAAAATAACTTTAATTAAATTTAAAAAAACATAAATGATTAACAGATTGAGAGAAAATTAATCAGTGACAATTTTGATAATTGATTAAGGTGATAAAAATTTTTTTTTATTGTTTATGGCTAGCTGCTCAGATGTGAGATGTGATTCTTGCTTTACAGTGAAAGACAAAGACATCGCTTTTTTAACAAAGAAAGAACTGTTAACTGAGACCTTATTTTTGACATTTGTAAGATAAATCATTATTTGATTATTTGAAAGAATTATCACTAGACTAACTGATAATGGAATTAATAATTAGTGTATGCCCTAAATGCTATATGCCACTAGGTACTCAATTCAAAACTAATAATGATATTGCTATTTAAGATGGGATATTGTTGTATTCCATACATTCATATGCATTTTCATATCACATTCTCTCAAATTATTATTTTTATTATTACTAGTGTTGGTAGTATTATTTTATTCATATAGCACTTAACAAAACAAAGTTACAAATGCTTCACTTCAAATAATAAAACAGAAGCACAAGTACGATAAGAATAAATAAATGGCTGCTGTTTTCTTCTCTGAATGATCACAGAGCAACTGCAGACATGACAGTAATAACAGTATCAGTAAGTGATTGACGATTCTGTAGCAGCTTTGTGGAGTAAGTGTCATAAAGTACTTCACCACTCAATAAAAACAACTGAACGCCAACAAATAAAGAGACAAAACCGAGAGTATCAGGTCAGTCTGTAGAAAAAGGTTGTCAGATACTCTTTAAAATGTACACACTGCAGCCGCAAGTTTCTAATATCAGTGAAGTGGGAGCCGACAGCAAGCACATGATACAGTATATAGTGTCTGAGCTGAGTGAAATGCACATGACCCAGGTAAAACACATGACGGGCCAACACCAGCATTTCCAGGGTCCCCTGTTCATTTGACTACCTCTGTTTCCCCAGGAGTCCTTGCTGCGGCAGTTGTCCCTGGCGACGGGTCTGAAGCTGACTCTGTCGGACATCGTGGGGAAGGGGACGTACGGCGTGTCAAGGGCCGTCACCACACAGCACCTCCTGTCTGTTATTTCACTGGCCAACACTCTGATGGGCATGACCAACGCCACCTTTGTTGGAGAGCACATGAAGAAAGCACCAGCCAGGTAACACACACACACACACACGCACACGGATGTACAACATTTGAATATGCTTTTCTACATTTTTCAAATTGAACCTAGTAGTTGTACTGAGGAGGAGGAGGAGGAGAACGCACATTTACAGTATGGCTCAGTCTCAGTGCTCTCATCAACCTCATCTTCAGCAGCAGGAACAGCTGTTTTCAGCAAAGAAGCTCTGATAAAGCCACTGTACACTGTACCTGTCCAGCAGCAAACAGCAGACAGATACAGCTGGAGAAGAAAGAGGAACATCTAGCAGCTAAAAAGACAGATACTTTTGAGTTGGTGGAAACATCAGGTGAAAACTATTTCTTGCTTCCATTTTGAGACTAGTGGACATCAATCAAGGAAATCCGTCTAGAATCTTGGTTTAAACACAGACATGTTCCTGGATGGGACAGATCATAGATGTCCCAGACATTGTAACTGTTTCAAATATCAGTGGATTCACCAGGCAGAAAAACACACCCCTGATCCGTCATCGGTGATTCCAGCTGAAAAACAAAATAACAACCCAAACAAGCTGGAACAGAAACTGAATTCAAAGCACAGGAACACAACGCTGTTTGCATACACAACGATACCAGCAGCTGAAGTCAAGTTCAACTACTGTTAGGTGTGTGTGTGTGTGTGTGTGTGTGTGTGTGTGAAGCTGATTGTTTAGTCTGTCGGAGCTCTCATTGTGCTGTGAAACATTTAACACAGAGGTCGAGGTCCTGCTGCTGTAACACCAACACAACATTTCGTCCTCTCGTCAAGCCTGCGCAGAATAACCCTGCAGGGAGGGCGAGCGAGGAAGAGTCAGAGAGGAAAACAGAGAGAGAGAGAGAGAGGAAGATGTGTAAGGGAGAAAGGTGGTGAAATGTTGTTGTTTTTTTATTCAGCCTCCTCTGATTTTTATTTCACCTGCACTGTATAATTTAGTTCTCTTTGTGTTTAATCATCTTTATTAATTATTAAATAAATCGGTTAAACATATAATAAAACTCTGTAATGACTGGCTCTGTAGTTTAGCCTCTGTGCAGGTTCAACCTTTCGGTGCTCTCGAGTTAATTTTATACAAACCTTAAAAGCCACTTAAACGTCTCCAGGTTTAACAGGACCCTTCGTGTATAATAAGAGCTGTGTTGTTAGAGCCAGAGATGGTTAAAAAGATCCTCCACCCAAATTTTATCTTTTTAGTATCAAATAAAAACAGCTGAGCTGTTTTTAAAGAGGAACTAAATAATTTTTTTGCGCTGTACACATAATCACATAGGTTATTGTTGGTGTATGACGTTAATACAGGTGATTTTTCCAACAATACACTAAATTGCCTTTTCTGCTCAAAATGAGCTTGTATGTGTCTGCTTGGATTTGAAAATTCAGTTCAGCTGAATTCTCTCGCCCCTCCCTGACCGTGATGAAATAGGCAAGACCTCAAGGTGTATGTTGTATGCTGACCCCCATGCCAAGTATAAATAGTGGCCCAACCATGCCCTCAGATTGTGCCTCTCACACATAGCTGCTGGTAGCGTTAGCAAACCTGATCAGCGCCGGCGGACAGACGAAGTCGTACATGAACAAGATGTATTCCTCTTCAGTGGCATTAAACACAACACACGGGTCTGTTGATAACTGTGCTATATTCAGAGCTTAACAAGATATTCAGGGCTGGCAGTAACATTAACCAAGGTAAACAGCAGGGCTTCAGCTATGTACTGACACTCCCACACAGACACACACTGGGAGAGCCTCTTGTAGTAGAGCTGCTAGCTCAGCTACAACACAGGTACCCACACAGTGACTCTCTCAAAGGGACATACTGTAAATGTGCTTCTGGTGAATGTCAAAGCACCACCAGACTCCCTGTCTTTCCAGCAGAGACTCGTGCTGTGTCTCAATTTGCGTTCTTCCGTACTTAAACTTGCTATTTTGAGTGTATAAGTGTGTTCATACTGACAAGTATGGCAGTACCCGGATGGTGTACTCATAAAGGTCAAAAAGTTGAGTGTGGAACGCTGCACACTACAAAACTCAATGGTCGCCATCTTGGCTACGTAGCGGAAGGGGAGGGACCACCAAACTATGAAAATGGCGGCTGCGGTTGCGATTGCTTCGGTGAATACTGCACTAAAAGTAAAAGCATGTTCATTTTTATTCATTTTTAATAAAATTGAATTGAAGTCAAGTGAGCAAATGAGCTGGCAGATATTTTAGCGTGCGGTAGTCCTGTTAAAATGTTGTCGATTACTCTCCGCCCCGAAGAAGAAGAAGCGATCAAATGTTGCGATCGTCACAGCCGCGTTCGATTTGAGACAACACTACCGTGTCAAAATTAATGCACTACAATATACAAAGTACATTGTATACTAGTGTATACAGTGTACTGCATGTAAGTGTACTAACAGAAGTATCTGAATTGACACAGCAACAGAGAGTCTGACAGTAGCTCTACGCCGCTGTCCATGCTATACTGAGTGGTGGTCAGTCAGTCTCCCCTGTGTCCCCTGAACTTCAACGTCACACACTACGTAGCCACGAGTCCACGCCTCCTACAGTCATTGCTCCTTCACACCTCTGTTGCATTTTTTAAAAATATGCTGGGAGGGAGGGTTCTAGCAGAATGTGAGGGTGTGGTTTCCCTTTAAGACTTTTGGCTCAAGTTCAAGTCAAATCTCAAGTCCTTGAGGGCAAGTCTCAGTCAAGTCTCCGGTTTTGTCAAAGCAAGGTGTAAAGTACATTCTGGTGTCCTTATTGCCAAGTCGATGGAAAGTCTCAGGGCAATCAAGCTAAGTCCAGGTCAAGTCCTGGGTGCTCTCAAAGCCAGTCTCAAGTCAAGTCTCAAGTCAGTCGACACAAGTCCAAGTCAAGTCTTAAGTCCGTGAAGACAAGTCTATTTCATGTCTCAGGTCACGGAATCAAGTCCCAAGTCAAATCTCAAGTCTTTTCAAAGTAAGCATTCAAGTCAATCAAACTTAATCAAAGCTTTATTTGACTAGAGACAGACAGAACTGATGAACAGGAAATGGCAGCTAGAACATCAGAAACAAAGCGCACCACAGCAGGAGGACAGAAGACAAACAAAGAACTGCTCTTCTGTGGTATGTCCAGATCAGAGAATGTGATTGTACAGCTCCAGATGGAAGCTGAAGACTTCTGTATAAAACTCAAACAAGGATCTTCTCTCTGGCGGTCTCCACCTCAACACTCAAAACCAGCGGTGGTGAATTTTTGAAAATGTTTGGGGTTTTGGCTTTTTCATGTTCCCAATCTTCTCAAATTTATGACAGTAGAAAAGCTCCTGTGTGCTGGAGTTTGAAAAGAAGTGCTTTTTTCTTGGTGTTTTAGTATTTCATCATGACAACCACAACCGCACTCACCCCACCAACTCTGGCTGAGTACTGGAGCTTGTCTGAAGGATGAGTCCTGGAAGTCCTGTCGTGGGAAACTGACCTAAAAATAAACATGAAAAACACAAAAACTTTCTACGTTTGCCTTGTCTTGTTTCTTTTCTTAACCTCAGTGTATAAAAATACATACTTATTGTACGAGTCATTTCAAGCGCCTTCTTCCCCAGGACGTTATTAAAAGTATGTCCACACGCACTGTGTGCTTGCAAAGCAAGTGTCCGTCTGTCATATCTTCAGTTTATCTTCAATCTGAAACTGTCCTCACATTTAAAGACCCATTAAAATACACACATCCATATGGGTTGATTTTCACATAACAATAAATACATACACCACCTGTCTGTCACAATTCCATGTTAATGCATTAAGTATGACTTGTAGGTAGAAAAAAGATTTTGCAGTTCTTAACCATTTCAATTCTGAACATCCAGTTATACCTGAGACACATTTGAACGCTCAGTACAGAATTTCGAAGTGAGATATTTATTTTTTGTTTGAACTGAATCAGCTAAAATGGATGGCTATAGATGGATTTAAATTTTATTTAGATAACAGCCCTGAACCCAATTTTCCAGCTTGTACACACATTACACATGCAGATACAAAAAACAGCACTCCGACAACATCATGAGCTGCACTGACAAGCCACAAACTAGATGTACTTAGCTATTTCTGATAGTCTTATATCAAATATAATTCACATAAACACATGCAAAATGCTAGTTCCTTCAATGTAAAAATTATCTTTAAAATGTATTAAATTATGTCTATTCTTCTGTTATTGCGGACTCTGGTGCAGTTTGTGCTGTATATAGTCACTATCCACTGTAGCGCAGCAAGCAAACACTGTCTGTGGAAACACATTTTAGCTTCAACTGAACTTTAGAATGCATTCTTACACAGATCGAGGACTGTGATTTAGTTTTCCATCTCTTACATTAGAGATCAGGAAGGAAGGGATCACTTTAGGGCTGGTATGTACAGGCAGAATAATTGCAGCGATGAATGACTCTTTTAATGTAAGTACAGTGTGGCATGTGAGTATTGTATTGAGTTAGACTTGAAAAAGAGTGAACCTATTTTTAATCAGATTAACTGTTGTTAAACTGGGTTTACTGGAATTTGTTTTACATAATTTTTTGTTTGTTTGTTAGTGAGACTGTGTGTGTGTGTGTGTGTGTGTGTGTGTGCGTGTGTTTCTTTGTGTTTTTGTGTGCCACATTGACACAAAGAGGGTGTGTGTGTGTGTGTGAGAGAAAGAGAAAGAGGGGAAAGTGTGTTTTTTGTGTGTGTTACAGTGAAAGGCAGTGAGAGCAGGTGTGTGAGTTGGGTGGGGTGGGGGGGGCATGCAGGTGCGCATGTTCTTGTGCTCTATTGTTCTGAATGGTTCTCACTGGATGTTCTCTGTAGAATAAATTAATTCTGTGTGTGTGTGTTGGCACTTCATAAAGAAAACACAACACAATAATACTAATTTAAACAGAAAAGCATATATTTGCAGTTTGTGATGTTCAGTACATTCCAGGAGTTTACCTTTATTTTCAGTTTTAGCTTAGCTACTGTATTCAAATAAGGGTTTTAAAGGTGGATTTACCATTTCCCATTTCCCCCATTTATTTCTACAAAGTAATAACAGTACCTATATAACAGTAGTCTCATTTATATTACCATGAGAGAAAACGCCCAAGCTACCCCTCTTTATTTAAATAATTTTGGAGGCTTGAAGAGGTAAATTTACTGTCAAGCACAAACAAATTCCATCAGTACAACAGAGTCATGTACTCACCACTGTGCGGCTCTCAGTTTCTCTTTGAACACAAATTCTGTTCTCATTCACTAAATTATTCCAATTGCTTTTCCCTCTGTGTTTTGTGATCGATGTTAAGCTACCGTTGGTGAAACTTAAAACTTCCTGTATGTATATCAAATAAAAAGCCTACAAGGAAAGGTGCATGTAAATCCCACAAAGAGTGTAATCTTGAGCACTTAAATTAAAAAAAGGTTAAAAATTGAAAGCCTACTTGGAAAATGAGGGGGTCATCCCTTTAATGTGAAACAGCTGTACTGGAAGTCTTGAGTTTAATTGATCAACGATTGGTTGATGTATCAGAGAAGAGCGAGAGCAGCAGAGTGGTGAGTATGACATGATTGTTGTACTGGAATTATGTGGAAGTGTACGTTATACTGAATGTATCAGGACAACAGGAGGAAGCGTTGACATTAACAGCAACTTAAAACAGAAGCAGATCAGAAAATGCGAGGCTTCTTACTAAAATGTAATTAAATATACTTATGAAACAGGAAATCAGAAATAAAGGCTTCCAATAAAGATTGTCTCTCTAGTTCCCTCTGTCAACTATTTGAGAATTCATGGTAATGATCTCATAACAACTCTGATTTATTTTGCGACCCATTGTGACTATCCTGACACCCGTGTTGGTGAACCGTTGCTACAGTTCGTGATTTTGTTTCTATGCTGTTTGTAGTAACAATCCCAATAATTCATTCCCAATAAGTCGTTAATTGACCTCCATACTAACACTTTGTAAATACTACCTCGCATTTTTGGAATTTTTACCTGCTAATGGTAGAGCTCCCTGGCAGTGATTTGTTGCCTGGCAACCGTTATTGATCACTCCATTGATTGTTGTATTGGAAGTGTTTGTGTGTCTCTGAAAGTGAGACGCCTCCAGTCTGTTCAGACTCAGGATTGTGTCCTCCACCCAAAATTCAATAGAGGCTGGAGCCTGAGAAGACACGCACACACACGCACACACACGCACACACACGCACACACATGCACACACACACACGCACACAAGCACACAAGCACACAAGCACAAGCAGTTGGTTGTTGTGTGTGTTTGTGGTGTGTTTCTTTGTATTTTGGGGTGTGTGTGTGTGTGTGTATGTTTGTTGGCCCTCCTCTCTCATCCCTGCTCCTTTAATATTTCATGCCTCCTCTTTGTGATCCTCCTCCAGGCCTCCCAGACCAGGAGGAACCCCGGAGACTCCTCGCAGGACGCTGGCTGCCCCCCCTCAGCCCTCCAACCCGGCGCTACAGGCCCAGATCAAACAAGGTAACTACAAAAGGAGGGGGCACTCACTTCACACACACCCGGGGCCCTGCGGGGAGGGCGGGAGGGAGAAAGGACGGGGGGTTTGATAATGCAGCCCACCGGCAATAAAACCCACAGAGAGTTATAGAAAAAAACCCAGAAATATCTGAGGAGGAAGCTGCTGCTGTTGCCTGGGTCAGTAGGTCTTTAAAAGGATCTTCTGCTGTTTTTGGCATGAGGGTGGAGTTGTCTGAACTTCAGCTGGACTGCAGCTTTGCATCTGGTCTCTTCTCTCTCAAAAGGATTTTTATCCATGAAAGACTGACAGAGCACTCAATTTGTTAATTTAGGAAAACAAAGAAACAGTTTCACATACTAATACTGGGAACTACACAGTTTAACCTCAGTCTGTACCTACATGGGGGTTCTGGGGTTATGTTCCTTGCTCAGTGGAACTTTGAAAGGAGTTTTTGGGGGAGAGGCTGATTCACATTCACTTTGATGGCCTTGGTTCAAAGATTCAAGATTCAGGAAAAAAGTAGTGCAACATTGTTAAAGTGCTGCAAAACCTTTTGGGGAGGAGGTTAGGATGGATGAATGAAATGTTGTTACTTTGACACAGCAGACCATTGTTCACATCCCCTTCTCCGACCAGCAGTCAACATTGGTTTGTTTTAACCATGACCACAATCTTTCTCTAACCTTAACCAAGTATTAACCGAACATTAATCATAGCGGTGGCAAATTATGAATAATTTCATATGACATTTGTTTTGGAAGCCAGTGAAGATAGGGGAACCAGATCAGAAAACACTCATATTCTAAGACAGTGACAAACAACCTATTTTGTCCTTTTAGTGAGGAGGACTTGTTGGAAATATTGTGGTATGCATATTTCCAGTATGAAAGAAAGGAAGAGATTTGATGTCATCTAATCATCAGCATGGTCAGACATTTCTAGAATCAAGGCTACATATTCTGTTATATATGCGGCGTGTAGTGCATCTTTGAGGAGGCAGCTATAGCATACCTTCGGTGGCTACATGCGTAGGCTCCCTAGGTAACTGTCAATAAAAGAGAGATGGATGAAGCAAACGTCTTTAGAGACGGAAGGAAAGGAAAAAGAAATAGAAATAGAGAGATGGGAGAATTTCACTTAGTAAAGGTGAAAAAAAGTTGAAGTTATGAGTCTTTCTTTGCAGAGAGAAACCTGCTCTGGTTCACTGTAGGGGACGTTTTAACCAGCCGTCCCCATCTGCCTACCACACACACACACACACACACACACACACACACACACACACACACACACACACACACACATTTGCCATGGGTGGCACCCTCTGGTGTTGGGGGGAGGCAGGGTTTTAGTGCTATTGTCACGCCTTAATGAAGGCCAAGCGTGACAAGCATGTGGACTTATTCACGCCACACGCCTATTCACCACCATTCAGGGGGAACGCTTGGCTGTGACCTCTGCTCAGCCAGCTACTCCAACCTGGCTTGTGTGTATGTGTGTGTGCGCTCATGCGTGTGTGTGTCAGAGGCTTTGTGAAGGAGAGCGCTGTTAACCCTGCTCACCGTCTCTTTTCACATGGAAATGAATGAGCAGGCCCCTGTAATATACTGCAGCATTTACAGTGAGATGAACAGAAAGAGCAGGGTGTCTGCTCACAATGTAACACACCTATTTTACAATCATGTCCACAGTAATTCAGAAAAGTTTTCAAAAAACATCTTTACTTTTCTCTGTTTTGGCCCTTTGTCCACGTACAGTAGACACTTCCCCAAGTGGATGGGAATAAAGGATAATTCAAGTTTATTGCAACATGGGTTTTATTTCCATAGTTTTGTCCATCATTTCTATCATTAATAATAACATTGTACTCACCAAGTTAATTGTTGAGATCTGGGAAAGAAAAATCACAGACCAAACTATGAAAATAACACCCAAGTTGTAATAAACAGGAATTACACCCTTTAATGCTCTAGGGATGGTCACAGAAAACAGAGCTTTCTGAAAATGCCGATGTATGATTGTCAACCTACACCAACATGTCCAACTTTGTTGCTCCCAACCTGAGCTAAAATGATTAGTTGATTAATGAATTGATCAACTGACAGAATATTAAGTCATTATTCTTGCAAAAATGCCAATTAGTCCCTTGTTCCAGCTTCTCAGTTGTGCGGATTCACTGTTTTTCTTTGTCTTCTGTATTAATAAACTGAAAATCTTGTTTTGGACTGTTAGTTGGACAAAAACAATCAATTTTAAGATGTCACCTTTTCTGATATTTTATAGACCAAATGATTAATCGAGAAAATAATCTGCAGGTTAATGCATAATCAAAAAATATCTATAGTTGCAGCCCAACTTCCAACTGTTTCTGTCTAATCCTATTTAGTCTTTCAGTACCCCTGGTTATACAGTACAAATGTTGTCATTAACAACTCTTTTTTTTTTTTTTTTTTTTCTGTTGTCATGACGACTGGCAGTCTACTATAGCGATTTGTTCGCTTTGTATTATCACTAACAGTTTAGAAATTACTGTTAGCCTTGGTTAACAGGTCTAGTCACTTTTTTTGTAATGGCACAGCCTTTATGACAAAACAAAATTCTTCACAAGAACACAAACAAGATTTGTCAGTAAGAGCTGGATTGTGCAATCGGCTCCACTGAAACATTAAATCAAAAATCACAGAGGGAGTCTGAGAAGACAGAACGGAGCGTTAACCTGCTGAGACCAACAGGGGGAAGCGTCCATGTTTGTCAATATTTTTTTTTCATCCAACCACCTTATCATATGATGCTGCTGATTCTACAGTATATTCATGTCATGTGGGCGACTTTTTAATGCCATTCACGTCAACATCCAAGTTGTAATTGCAACTGGCAAACTCTGGAAAGCACTTTAAGGTAATTTAAGGTAACACTCAACATTCACTCTTTTAAAAAGTTTAGTAAGTCTCACTTATTATTAGTGAAAAGATCATATATTTCTTTATAATAACAAATTGTACATATTCTAATGATTAATTTAAGGTGTAGTGCTGTTTTTTTTTTTTCTTGAACCTGTACCTGGGACTAAATTTTACTCAGTCAACGACAACATGCTTGGACCCAGGCCCAGGCAAAATCCATAAAAGTTTAGCAAGGAATTGTTTATGGAGGAAAAGCATTAGATGGGAAAGAATTATTGTACTTTACATACATGTTGGTGGTTTTGGACATTTGTGGGTATACTAATGATTTTTGAAGGTCCCTAAGTTTGTTGTGATTATAATATTTAAGTGCTTTTGTTAAAGTAGAACTAAAGAGAATCATATAATGCTTTTTTTTATATACTGTACCTACAGTAGCATGATTACGATATATTTATAACTCCTTAGTTTTACCACTTGTCAGGCACTGAATTCTCAAGTTAGAAAGGCGTATTTAAGTATCATCTGCATATATGATAATTTTATGATGTTACCACCAACATCCACATTTTTTTACAGGGTGCTGAACTGCAAAGCTCAGCCACTGGCACAGTACCTAAAGTAGATGATACATAATATAAGATGACGAAATTATATTTAACCTCCTCATATAGCAGATTTTCATTTGAAACTTTGTTTTTTTTTTTTGTTTTTTTGCACCAATGCTGGCAAATTGCTGTTGACTGCCCTCAGACATATTCTCTGTCTATCTTCCTAATTTTCTGACCTCTTTTGTTTCTCTCTTTTCTGTCACTCTTGTCATCTTCACACTGTTGTTCACTGCATGGCTTCAGCCTGCTGCCTGTTCTCTAGAAAAAAAACCCTTCCACAAACACGCTCTCTTCAATATTTCTTTAACTGTACTTTCATTCAATATCTCTTTTATATTTGTGCGCATCTTTCTTTCACTATTTCTCTCTTCTTTTCTTTACCACCAAGTGATGTAATGTTGCTGTAACTGTTTTCTCTGTTGTGTCTATGTTAAATGTTTTCTCTGTGATAGTATTTTATATAGACAGTTTTTATTGTACCTGTTGCATTTTGCTACTTAGCTGGTTTTGTGTGAACAGTAAGGGTCTATGACTGTATTGAAATGTAATAAGTTATTGTATCTTATATATGTTAAAGACGTGATTTTAATTTGTGAGAAAAACTGGGCTTTCTTTATTTTATTGTCAAATTCCCTTAAAGGTAAACTCCGGTATTTTTAAACCTGGGCCATATTTTTACAAATTTGGGGGTCTAAATGACTATTAGTTACCAAAAGTTTTGGAATTATCCAGTAGATCGCCTCCGCATCCTTTTGTCTTCCTGCAACAACTCACCTCTCGCGAGATTTCAAAGCAATACTTTTCCTTGAGCAAGACTTTTCTGGTTAAACAAAAAGGATCTTAATCTTTAACAAACGGTCTGTCTCTGTAGGGATCCTTTCCATAATGCTGTCAGACACTTAGAATAACAGTCTGAGCCTGTCAGTGGCAAAAACAAGCACTGTTAGTGGATGGACTTTTCACAGGTGCAGTTGCTCCCAAGGATTGCGTTGCAGCCATTGCAGCCCGTTCTACTGGACCAGTTCCAGAACTTTTGGTACCTATTAGTCATTTAGACCTCAAAATTTGTAAAAATAGGGCCCAGGTTTAATAATGTCAGAGTTTCCCTTTAATGGGAAGTTGAAAATCAAGATATTTAAATATGTAACGACATAATTAATCCTTTCATCTCCACAGTATAGAGGTTTCAGGTTTCTGGCCCTAACATAAAGACACATCAAATCTATATTCTTATTACAATTTGAGTCAGCGCATAATATTCTTACCTGCAGGTAGATTGTTTTTACAGCCATGTTGGTCATCTTTAAAAAAAAAAAAAAAGTTTATGTTCTTTTTAAAATTGTCTCTGATGAATACGGGTTAATAAAATGCTAGTGCCACAGTCTGAAACCTTTGTATCCTGGTTTAGGATTTTTGTCAGCTTTGGTTTGTTTGGGTGCAGTTGGTCTTCATCGCCAAACTAACAGCTGTGTTATCTTTGTTTCACTGATGTTTTATTTTGACATTTATGTGCCTTTTATGAACTTTTTATATCTTGTCACTTTTATATGAAGTCTATTTGTAATTTTTTTAATAATTTAGTTTTTTGCTTTGTCGTTATTATGTTAATACGTTTCTTTCTATTTAACAATGTTTCTGTTTTCCTCCTTTGTATATTTTATTTTTTGGTGTTTGCTTTATGAGGTCTGTTTAAAAAAAAAAAAAAAAAAAAAAGCAAAATTGAAATTACTGTTATCATTTAAATTATTCTGAACCTGAATCCTAGCTATGGATTTAATTATTTGAATCGCTATCATATGTCCTACCTTGTTTAAAAACTACATGAGAATACAGTATGTATTTGAAATGAGATCCTTTCTTAATGGGAAAACTTGCTAATGCTAGCAGCTATTACTTATTGTTATTAGCGTCTGTTTACTGTTTTGTATATGTTCACAAACTAACAGGGCTTACTTTATATGAAATAGGAAGTAGCAGGTGTAGTTTTAACTTTTAGAATTATTAACACGATAGCATTATTCTTAATGGGTTAGTTTTGTGGAGAGTCTAACTGTAAAATGTCGGCTGCATTTGCTAGTCAAGAAAGTTAACTATAGGCGGCTAAAGCCAATACTACTGGGCTCATTGTCAACACCAACTTACACTATTACTCCTAAGTTGTTTGAACAGTAATAATCGACTGCTAATAAATACTAATACTTAACTGCTAATATTAATTAGTGTTGTACTTGAGTATGTTTGGAGGGAACTATGACCAAGCTAATTGCTAACATTAGCGGCCGAAATGGATTAGCATACACCCATTTGCTGTAATCCTTTGATTTGGCTTTTCTGCAATTTATTTCTCCACCAAGTCCTGCAGCCAATTGTCCAGGAATTATGTTCATTGGATGATTCATCACCTCACGGAATATGTCCAGTGCTAATGCAGTAGTGTGCTATTTACATGGAGTGTTAAATAATGGTGTGGAGGTCCGGGTGGTGGATGTTTTTGTAGTGTGTCTGACTTTCATCTAGGAGACTGCGGATCACGTCCTGTCACAGACCTGCAATTAACCATTACCACAATCTTTCCTTAATCCTAACCATATGTCAACCATGGTTTATTTACCATATGCCACTATTTCCCCCTAATAGTTGCCATGTGCAGATATTGAAAGAATTTTACAAACCTTTAAAAAACTTGTCATTGAATGTAATCTGGGGGTTATGTGCTATTGTCCAACAGAAATGTTCTTGTTTAGGGTTGAGTCCAGGGGTTGTTTTGCCATAGTTTTTTATTAATTTCCCCAAAGGCAATTGAAATGTTGCCATGTTTTACCCACTAATTTTCGAATCGGGCTTATTGGGTTTGATGTAAACTCAAGATGACTATTTGTGTAAAGCAAATTTTATATGCATTATTTTATTAACTTCACAGGCCTACTTCTTTTCATGTGATGGCTTCTTTTTTTCTTTTCTTATGTATATGTGTTTATGTTTTCTGTTCTGTGTTTTTTCTTCTTCCCTGCTGCCTGACTGCTTGTCTCCACTTTCTGTTTGCTATTTTATGTATTTATACCTTCCTAACCTGTTCTTTTCTTCTTGACTATTTCTCTCCTTCTTTTCACAACAAGCTGCTGTAGCTGCCACGGCCAACACCAGCACTGTTACTACTGCTACCGCTGCTGGGGCTCTGGGGGCCCCTGGGGGCCTTCCTCAGGGCCCCCCTGGCTCCCCCAGCCCTGGCCCTGCATCTCATAACATCCCCTCAGTCAATGAAGGTATAGACTGAACTGACGGGTACCGCTTAGGGAAAGTCTCGCAGCCATACTCTCAATTACTTTGTCTTTGGAGATCTTCTGCTTCCTAGATCTTCTTCCCTTCCTTCCTTCCTTCTGTCTTTACTTTTTGTTCCTTCTCTCCTTCCCATGTGTATTTTTTAGTTTTTCACTCTATTGTTATTTTTATATTTTTCTCTGTTCTCTTGACTTCACTCTCTCTTGATGACATCACTATTCTTCACCTCCCCTCTCTTCACTCCGTCAGTTGGTCATCTTCTCACATTTTTCCCTGTTTCTCTCCTTCTTGGGGCTCGTCACCTCATTTCTCTTTTCTTGCATCAGTCTTGTTTTTTCCTGCAGCCAATGTTAGGTTTTCATCTCAGGTGTCCAGTTTTTTGCAGTGTCTGTCCTTGTTTTGGTCTACAGTGCTGTCTGTTTATCTGTCTGTCTGTCATAGCTGAGTTCAGTCCACTTTCAATCCAGTCAGTTGAAGAAACTGAATGCTGCAAAACACTTGGCTGAGGACTTAAGTATTTTTAATGTAAAATCTGTCTGTCATGGGAAATTAAACCAGTCCTGCTATATTTGCAAGATCTTAATTTGCTTAATCCCGATATATTTCTAAAATATAGAAAAATTGAAACAATGGAAATAATTCATTACATAATCTAACACAAAACCAGTAGTGCAAGCACAAGTAAAAAAACAAAAACAAATCTCGACCTCAAGATCTTATTCGCAACTTTTCTCTTGTCCTTGCAATTTGCATATTTTTAGCCAAACTCCTACAAATTCAATCATTTCTGACCACAATAATCATAACTAATAGAGGCTGTTGGAACTGTCAGATATGTTAGAAATTGTTTTCAATTTACGTCCAAGTTAATGAAACTTGCAGGAACCCAGGACGAGTTCCTAGTTCAGCAAAATTTGGTGAGACAAAGACAAAATAAGCAGACTTTACTGATGTTTGGAACTGATGCATTTGAGCGTGCATTGACCTCAGTCCTTATGCCGTAGACTTTTGTCTTTTTTCAGTTGTTGGCAGTATTGTGCAGTCCTTCCCTGTTTTTCTCTGTCTCTAAGTCTACCTGTCTGTCTGAATGTCCATGTGTCCTGACGCGTCAGTGTTTCTGTGCTCACTGTTTGCATGCTTGCTATTTCCACCTGATGGAATGGGGAGTGTGTCACAGGGGGAAAAAAAAGACAAGCCAACAAAATCAATTCAAACGGACCAAATAAAAAACAAATTCTAATTTGTACTTGGCAACAACTGAAATTTCCCCTTGTTTAACATTTAGCCGTCCCTCCATTTTCACTTCCAGCACATCCATCTGTTACTGTACTCATAAATTTTCATGAGGAATACATTGTAAAAGTTGTGTTTTGAAGTTAAAAAACAGAAGACTGAATAAGTGATTTTCTTTTCATTTTAAGTTTTATTGTAAATTAACTAATGTGTACTCATTATACTTAGAGTTGGAGTCTTTCTGGTGTCCCTGACAGAGCCTAATGCTGTTTTTTTCATTTTAAAAAGTTATTACAAACCTTTCTTTTTTTTAACAGGATGTTTGCTTTTACTATGGAGGCTTGTTGCCCCATTCAGCCATACAATGAATGTGCTCTCAAATTATTTAATCTGTTCCACATGTGTGGGTTCTATAAGGAAATCAAGTGCCTTTCAAAGCTGATAACCTTTAGTTTCCAGTTTTCAGAGACTAAAACAGAGCTGGTCAGGATTATTTTTGTTTGGTTTTATATGGGAAATCAGCAAGCAAGCACACAGAGGGTCATTCCTTCCCAGTACATTTAGGAATATTTAGAACTAAAATTACCTAAAATTTTCTGTAGAGGTTAATGGCAAATGTAGCAAATATGTCAAGTTTTTATGTTTTTTCCAAAAAACTGCCCTGCAGAAACTTTGTTGTTGTTGTTGTTATTATTATTATTATTATTATTATTATTATTATCATCAGTAGTATCAGGAGTAGTTGGCTATAGTATGTGTTGTTAGCAGTAGTAGTTAGTAGCATCAGCAGCAGAAATAGTTGTTGTTAGCAGCAGCAATGATGGGAAAGAAAGCCGTCATGTTTTCTGCTCCAGTAACGGAGAATAGTGTGCAAAAGGAATGTAAATACAGTAGATCAATCTGATATTTCAAAATTCAAGAATTTAAAATTAATTTACTATAGAAATTAAATGGAATTTTAAATGATATGGTAAATAACTGCATTGTTAATTGTCTCTGTTCTTAGCCCAGGTTTAGACTTGTTTTGTAGTATTATCTAGTTAAATAATGATCCTTCCATTGCCTGACTTTGTATTGTTTTCCCCAGCATGGTTTGCTTCACTGTTTCAGGTAAAAAATTTTGTGAACAGTCTGGACAGAGAAGAAGGGGTCAGGGTTTAATAAGTATTGGTAGTGGTGGTGGTGGAAGGTAGCCATTTTAAATTTGATTTTATGAACTAATTTAACAAAATTATTCTAATTAAATTTTTTTTTAACATTTGAGGTTTCTGCAAGACAGTGATGCAAATGTTGCAACTAGAGGTTGACTGATTATTCTTTCTCAATAGTGAGACAATTTGGTTATTATGGTATAAGACAGATGTCAAATATTTAACAAAATATTTTATATTTTATTTTTGTGAGATTCATCACAATTAATCTGGCAACCTCTACATAGAATATTCTTGAATGCAGTATGTTTGTAATATACCGGTTTGAGTTTTTCCTGTATATTTCAATGGCAGAGGTAAGTTTACACGGTGCCCTTGGCAAAGAAATCTGTATGGAATTTCTTTCCTGCTTAAAAGCCATTTAGTGTCCATTCAAGTGCATTTCACATACATGCATCTTCTCTGGAAACCATATATTGAACCAATATATGTGAATAAGGTGCTTGGTTTATGTTGAGTATCAGCGAATAAACATTTAAATCCATTCTTTGTCAAACACATGTAAAAGCTGTTGAATATTTCTCTGGTGTTTGGTATAAACTATAAATAAATGCCATTATTTTGGCTGAGACTGATACTCCGTCTTACTAAAGCGATACCAAGACATTTTGAATGTTAGTTTTCTTCATCAGTCACTCAGGATAATGCAACTGAGAAAAAGAGTCAAGCACTTGTCGCACCTATGTCATTTGTTCTGAAAACCTACAAGGTTTGTCAAATAAATATTTTCAAGTAAAATCCTCCACAGATTGTAGTGTTGCTGAATGAAATGAAACAAACTTAAGTTCATCATGCCAAGGTATCGTTATAAGGCTTTTGCCGATCCACCTGGCAGTGCTGTACATCTGTTGTTTACCTGTTAAAAGCCAACAAACATACTCGGGCTCTGGTAAGCAGAAATAATAACTTTGCTCTAACCAAGACCACAAATAATAGTCAATTATATTCCCATCCTGTGTTAGTGTGGTTTGTATATGAGTACAAAGTATTGTGTGTGTGTATGTATGTGCGTATAAGGATATGAGAAACTCACTGTTATCATATGGAAACAGGTTTTTCAGCCTGAAGGGGCATCATTAAAAGATAAGAATTAGTGACATAAACACTCTTAAAGGAATAGTTTTAACATTTTGGGAAATGCGCTTATTTAGTATCTTTCCAAGTGTGACTTGAGAAGATTGATATCAGTCTCATGTCTGTAGTGTGAAACTTTTAACAAAAGATGTAAGGTGGCACAAAGCGTTTGATCTGTCAGCACAGTTGTTTTCACTTTCCACCATGACTGTGATATGAGGTGGTTTATCTAACACTTCGGTTCATTAGCAAGATATCTTTACTTACTGAACTTACTGCTGACCAGAATTCTACTGAAATTGGCTGTGGATATTCTTCGTCCTCAGCGGATGAATCCTAATCATTTTGGCAACCCTTGACCTTTCCTCTAGCACCACCATCGGAACAAATTTCCACTTGTACACACACACAAAAAAAATCAGAAAACAGTGCTGGTGTGGCTCTAAGACACTTTCATATTGTCTTGTATAACATGAAATGAAAAAAGTGTTTTTATGTGACAGCAGTGAGGTTTGTGTATGAGCACGTGAGTGGCTTTGAAATATAGAATTATCCACTGGCTTTTCCTGTAGCCTTTTCTGACTGTGTGTATGTTTGTGTATGTGTGTAGGTTGGAGCCAGCTGGCAGCCATGCACTGTGTGATGCTCCCTGACCTCCTTGGCCTGGACAAGTTCAGACCTCCTCTGCTGGAGATGTTGGCGAGGAGATGGCAGGACCGCTGTCTGGAGGTAACACACACACACACACACACACACACACACACACACACACACACACACACACACACACACACATTATACGCACAGTTCCAAGCTAAGCCTTCCAGACCAAACCCTGTCTCCTAAAAGTGATGTTTATATACTCCGAATTAATTTGATTAACAGTCAATTAATTTTGAAAGGAGTGCAATGTCGCCCAGATTACTGTTTTTTTATTAACAGGATGAGGAAACATTTTAATGAATGTATCTGCAATGTTGCAAAGTGTTCATACTGAACGTATCTGCAGAATGTTTTTGGCGGAAATGAAAACAATCCAGCGTCACCTCCGACATGGCTACTCACCTGAAGACCATCCATACAAGACTAAAAAATAATTATCAGAATAGTCATGGTCATAACTTTACCCTCTTTTTAGGTGCGAGAAGCAGCACAAGCTCTCCTTTTGGCTGAGTTAAGAAGGATTGGCCAATCAGGACGAAAGGACACCATCGACATGTGGGCTCCCTACCTGCCTCAGTATGTGGACACTGTCAGCTCCCGTAAGTACCTCCCATACTCTAATAATACTCTATGCTAACTGAGCATACAGTATTAACATCCCAACGTTAGAATGCTAATCAAAGTGTATTTACAGGTCTTCTGGAGTACTACTGCGTATGTGAAAAACGTTGTATAAAGCCTTTTGTGACTCCAGAGAAATTGCCTCAAATGATGTCACTTGAGTCAGCGTCGGTTGGGGCTGAAGACTGCAAGTTTGAAAATAAATAAAAAATTGGGGGGGGGGGGGG
>LKNJ01003476.1:246-47237 GCA_002120245.1 Maccullochella peelii
TCAGCAACAATACTCAGGAAGGCTGTGGCATTTAAACGATGCTCAATTGGAACTAAAGGGCCCAAAGTGTGCCAAGAAAATATCCCCCACACCATTACACCACCACCACCACCACCAGCCTGAACCGTTGACAGTTTGGATCCATGCTATCATGTTGTTTACGCCAAATTCTGACCCTACCATCCGAATGTCGCAGCAGAAATCGAGACTCATCAGACCAGGCAACGTTTTTCCAATCTTCTATTGGCCAATTTTGGTGAGCCTGAGCAAATTGTGGCCTCAGTTTCCTGTTCTTAGCTGACAGGAGTGGCACNNNCGGTGTGGTCTTTTGCTGCTGTAGCCCATCTGCTTCAAGGTTCGACGTGTTGTGCGTTCAGAGATGGGCTTCTGCATACCTTGGTTGTAACGAGTGGTTATTTGAGTTACTGTTGCCTTTCTATCATTTCGAAGCAGTTTGGCCATTCTCCTCTGAGCTCTGGCATCAACAAGGCATTTTCACCCAGAGAACTGCCGCTCACTGGATATTTTTTCTTTTTTTGACCGTTCTCTGTGAATCCTAGAGATGGTTGTGCGTGAAAATCCCAGTAGATCAGCAGTTTCTGAAATACTCAGACCAGCTGTCTGGCACCAACAACCATGCCACGTTCAAAGTCACTTAAATCACCTTTCTTCCCCATTCTGCTGCTCGGTTTGAACTTCAGCAGGTCGTCTCGACCATGTCTACATGCCCAAATGCATTGAGTTGCTGCCATGTGATTGGCTGGTTAGATATTTGCGTTAACGCGCAGTTGAACAGGTGTACCTAATAAAGTGGCCAATGAGTGTTTATACATACACAATACACATACAACAATTCTTCTTGGGTGTTCTATTTACAATATGTGACATGATATATGATTTTTTTTTCAGCCTTTCAATACTCTTTTGTAATCAGCCTCTGGGATGCTGTAAAGTACAGAACACTGATTGCACTGAGTGTGTAAATCAACCATTCCTGTATATTCACTTATGGTTAACAACAGCTGTTCTCCCAAGTAACATAAACACAAAGAAGGCAGTGCAATGTTGCCATAGTAACCATCTCTTTCACTCTAATGTCTCTTTGTTATAATGCAGAAGGAGGGGGATTAGAAATAGAGTGACTTCAGGCGGGCATGACTGCTTTTGTTCAGGTCTCACCACATTATGCACAAAGGGTGCCATCTTGGTTTGTTTTAACCTTGGAGACATTCTATGACAAATCTCATAAAAGAGCAGACTGTGACACCAACCTGACAGTTTTCAGTGTGATTGGGTACTTAACTTATCACGCAGTCAAAATATGGCACTATGACAGTTCACAGCATTAAACTTTATATCTAGATGCCCCTGTGATGTTTTATCGGTTATGCATGTAAAATCAAGTTTCAATGCAATGCTGGTTATGTATGACAGAATGTATTATACTGCATAAAGACTCTCTCTTTCAGTGTCTCTCTCCTTTTAAGTCATCCATTACATCAACAATTACAGTGAAGCAGTCGTTGGCAATGAAATTCTTTGTTTGCAGGCTCCTTTCAACAATGCTAATACACTATATATATATAATGTATATATGAAGAAAATCATGCAAGTAAAAAACAAATGAGAATGAAATTGCAAAGTGCAGAAGTTCAAATACAGAAATAAAATAGAATATAAAATAGAATACTGTGGTAGACTGGTGTACAGCAGTGATAAATGAATCAACTGTAATGTAGACAGATTGTGTAGTAATGCAGTAAACGTACATTAGCAGTAAGCAGCGGTGGAGGAAGTATTCAGATCCTTTACTTAAAGCAGCAGTGTCACAACTCATCATGCATAATTTCCATGTTGAACTCCTGTAAAACCTCTCTTAATTGCCATGAAATAGGCCATCAGTAGAATGCAAGTTTAGACCACCCAAAATTATGTAATGTTACAAATTCTGTGCTGCTCTCATCTCAAAATGAGTGTTGGTCATAAATTCCAGGTTCAATTCTAATCAATATTTCAGCAGTTTAATTATCTCTAATGGTATTGCTAAAATCTATTGATGATGCAATCTAAATATTGACGGCAAACTCTGAAGAAGAGTTGAAGGGGGGTCATGATCATACTGTATGTGTGAATCAGCCATTGGCATATTTGAACACCTGACCTACTCACTAAACAGAGTGTTGATACTGAAGGATTCGGCAAAACCTTGGATTATTATCAGTGACTGTGGGTGTTACAGTGTTTAATGCTAACATATATTTATTATTCTCACTCTGGCATGGCAAATACAGAATCAGTATGGTTAAGGCGAATAAAACACTAGCTTAAGGAGAGGTAAAAGATTAAATATTAAAAGGCACCATTAATTATTGGTCACATCACAAGTCTATCCACCAACTTGACCTCAACACCATTAACTTTCATCTAGCTAAATAAACATTGTGGTAATGCAATGGTAGGGTGAATGCAAATTGTGTCTTGCAGAATTTTCCAATTTACATGTAACTCAAAAGGTAGACACAGGCCGGATCAGCAGCCTATCATGAGGCGAATCATATCTCGCATTTAAACGTCAAAAACTGGCTACATGGAAAAATATGAGCACATGCCAGATACACTCTCCCCTGGAATCAAACGTTGCTATCTTGAGTTGGAACACTGATTCTTAAGTTGAAACTTAAGGAACCAGACAGTGTTATGGTTAAACAAAATAAAGGTTCATGTTGGGTCTGTTTCTCTGACAGTCTGGAGACAGGCCTGGCTGATGGCTCTCAATCTCATCCTTCACAGGGAGGAATGTGACAGAGGAGAAGAGAGGCAGAGCAGACAGTCCTCAGAGGCAGGTCTCTGCGTCGTTCTTCTAGAAAGGTCACTTGTGCTTTCAGATAAATAAAACAACACCTGGCTCTTAGAGGAGCTGTCGGATCCATGCCAATTCCTGCAGAGAGACAGGGGTCCCAGGTGCCAAGCACAGCAACCACTTTGAGCTGCCCGAGGCTGAACATTACACCCTTTATCCTTAGGGTGGGCTCACTGCACAAACACCTGACAATAGCTTTTATCTTTTTTTTGCTCTAAATTGAAAACATACAATAAACAACAACAAAAAAATTGTAGATACATTATTTTGGTGCTTGTTGGTTTATGCCATTTAAATGGAAAAAAGGTCTGCACTCAGAAAAATGAAAGAACTGTCAGATTTGTCACTCCTAAATTCTTTTATCACTGCAGAGCTGCAAAAAAATGCACAGCTCAGATGTTTGTCCTTGAATGTTCCGGGCATTATGTTTGCAAAATTTTATTAAGTACCAAGCACCAAGGGTACAATACATGACTTAATGGATTTATCAAAATTGCATAAGCAATGCTTTAAGCTGACAAAATTCCCTTGAAGCAATATTATGTTCAGGTCGGTTTTACCTGTCTTTTCTCAGAATAATGCACAATTTAGGCTAATGCATTGAATAACATCCAAAAACCGGATGTGAGATATTCTTCTGAACATCGATATGATCGTACGCAAACACCAATCAGCAGACAGAGATAGAGGAAAGCAGGCTCACGCAGGATAATGAAGATTTACTGAAAGCAGGATCAGGCTTTACAATATCACCAACAAATGTGGGGCGTGAAGGAAAATGAAAATGAGCGCCAGACACAAATATAACGCAGTCATGTTATCCCTTGTAGCGCATCACAGTGGATTCCTTGCAACACTGCACAAAGTCCCAATGTCAGAATTGTTTGCCTTCTCTCTCCTAGTTTGAAAACATCTATGACGTACTTAGTGACGCTTCGGACACCATGGTTGGGGACATTTCTGGTCCCAGTGGTCTGACTCTGACCACCTCTGCCTCATCACCTTTGCACGTCATGCAGGACGTGAAAGACTGCAAGCTATGATTGTTAGGGGGCTCAACGTGTAGTGTGAAAGTTCTCTTTGCCAAGTTACAGCAGGACCGTGATCACCTGGTCTGACATTGGGACAATCTGGAAAGACATACTGTAAATGATGTGTAGTCTGACCCTGACTAAACAGACTGGAAATGTTCCTAATGAACCTAGCCTAACGATCAAACTTAACTGCAGGTCTGGAACCTGGGCTACGAGGAACCCAATGAGCAAAATAGCCAAGCCCCTAGTACCAAACCACTACCTAAGTTCTCACTTCATGCATAGAACCTATATTTTGTTTTACTTTGCTGGTTCTTGTGAGATGAATTCAACAAGTCCTCAAATAGAACAAAAGAGGACAGTGCCTCTCAAAACAACCAATATGACTGTTCCACATCTCTGGCGTGAGATAGTACAAAAGATGCAGAAGGGGAAGGAGAGAAAAAGTCGAGTGAAATAGAGAAGGAGAGCTGCAGATAGGAGATCAGACACATGAATTCAATTCAGCTGGTCTGTCAACCCCGTCATTGGAGCCGCCATGCATGTAGAGGCATCATTCCTTTGTGCACAATCATTTTTCTGAACAAGGCAAAAGCATTCAGGTAAAAAAAAAATCAACGGCGTGCAAGGCAATGAATGGATAACAAGAAACAAAAACCAATAATAGCAAGCAGAGGGTGACCCAGCAGGATGGATCATGAAGGACAGTGTGTGTGTAGAAGTGATTGTGTGTTTATAGGAAGGAGAGTGTGCATGTATATGATGAAACCACAAATAATGATTTGTATGTAAATAAGGTTCATCATTTATTTGATGAGGTTGGGTATTTGTTAAAGAGCTTGCGGCATTTGTGGTTAATTTGATGGGAGGTCTTTAAAAGGTCCCATGAAATTACATGGAAATCTTCTTTTGTCTTTATGGGTTATTATTTTGGATTTTATCATAGCAATACAAAAATTCATATGATTAAAAATGACTATATTTTAAATTCATTATTACTGACTACTAACACAATTGTGTTGGCTTGGGCTGAACTGTGATCTCTTTACTTGAAAACACATGTGAATTTAGCATGTGTCATGTGTTGGAAAAGAAAGATACTTTATTTGTCAGCATGGGGAAATTGGTTTGCAACACAATCACAAGGCAGTTCATCACAACAACACAAACGTTACCACTAGACATACTTGTACACATACCCATACACATGCCTAAAAAGAAAATTACCTGTTTAAAATCTTAATGGCTTGTGGAACAAATGAAAACTTGAATCTATTTTTAGTGAATAGAGGGTGGTCGCCCAGATGTTGTTTGCCTTCTTCATCGTTCTATCTCTGTAGATGCATTCCATGTTTGGTAGCGTAATGCCTGCAGTTTTCACATTTTCAGTAAAAATACTTTCAATAAAAGTGTTTGTTTGTTGTGGACATTAAAGGATAGCAATTTCTTTAGTACATTCTATGTTGTGTCTTAGTGCTTAATGAGGTCAGTGCACAGGTCCCATTTAAACTTATGGTCGAGCACAATGCCAAGGTACTTGTAATCTATAACAGATTGTATTGGCTTCCCATTGATAAAAGTAGGGTTAGAGTATTGCAAAAGCCTGTGCAAAAGGTAATTTTGTCTGAGAGTGACGTACTTACTCTGACCTGCTGGATTCTACAGCTAAGAAAATAAACAATCCATTAAATCAAGCTAGCTTCAAGTGAAAATTCTGTAGCCAATATATTGGCTAAAATACTGGCTTGCTGACGCAAAGTGTTAATTTCTGAGGATGCGCACAACCACTTTTTCAAAGCATATATGAGGTAGCCATCATGCGCACATGCATATGTATTGAAAAGCAAGTATAAAAGCACTCTAACAAAGACAGCACAGGTGGTCAAGGACAACAAAGTGGGAAAGTGAGTCAGGCTGTAGGCAGGTCAGAGAGCTGCCGAGATGTTGACGATGATGTTGTAAACTGACATCCACATAAATACATACCTCAGACCCTAGATACTGCTGCTGTCTTGGTAGACCTTCAGGTTTTATGTGGCAGGAGGTGCGACAAAGAATCTGCTCCCCTGCACCTTCACTTTACATGGTTTATTTTCTTATTGTGCACTGAGTTGCCAGTTTATTAGATGCACTGAGCTACATCCAATACAACCGGGCTGCAATAAATCCTACCTTCATGAGGCTTATCATATTCAGTTTTTGTTGACACTGTCATAGAGGTGTTGATTCAATTCTGTGGTCCAGTCTGTGGAGGCTGTCGAACAATGTGGTGGACAATTTGTTTCTGAAAGGTCTTATAAAATCACATGTGGAACAAATACCAATATACATACCGACACAAGGGCATATAGCTACTCATGCAGAGCCCACACAGTGAAGATGGAAATGTGTTTTGTGTCAATAGTAGGGCAAATCTGATCTTAACCAGACAATTCCAGCCTAGACCACAGAAAACAGAACAGCCAGCCACTTTAGGTCAGACAACCTAAGAGATATAGTGGAAACTTGAGGGGTTAAAAGATCCAAGACATATGATGCGACAAGGTTAGAGTTCCATGAAAATCAATTCTGAAATGCACTGGAAGCCATTTAGGAAAGGGTAACACAGGGGACACACACACTCTTTTTTTTCTTGTGTTTTTGGTTGCAGCTGACCAGAGTTGAGTTAAGAAGACTAAATATAACATCCTCATACTTGTTTAGTTTCTTCTCTTTTGGTTTCCTTATCGTCGCCAGTTATGTTTTCTTTGTTGCTAGTGAATTACATTTTACTGTAGAATGAAATGTCAATACAAATGACTTGATTGAAATGCTCCCATAGATAATGTTAATGATACATTCTTAACCCTCCTATTATCCTTGGGGTCAATTTGACCCTATTCAATGTTTAACGTCTCAAAATAAATGATTGATGTAATTTTTTTGGGTTCAAATTTAATGATGTTTCCTAATTTAATGGGAACAACTGAGTAAACATAAAATTAACATGATGATATGTTTTCAATGCCCAGTACACATTTTGTACGCATTGGTGTTCTTTGGGGTCACTTTGACCCCAGGCTGTTTTAGCAGTATAAAACATAAGAAATTTGAACATTTTACACACATTTGTTTAGGTTGTTTTGGCTGATATTAAGGTCACTATTACATGCAATTTTATAATGTTCAAAAAACTTAACTATGCTTTAGGGCCTCTATCTTAGGGTTAGGGATGGTCAGGGGTAGGGATAGGTATGGTGAAAAGGCAAAGCAACAGCAAGCCTGTGGAATACTGACACTGGACAGGCAATATTTACAACAACCATGTCTCTGAAGACATTCAGCGATTTCTCCAATGTCATTGGCTTTGATGACAGAGAAACAAGTCAGGGCCGATACTGGATGTATGGGACAAATGGGTGCAGCGATTGCCCTTTCTTTACAATCCAGGTCCCCACGTCACTGTGGATGAAAGTCTGGTTGCATTTTGTGGGCGCTGTCCCTTCAGACAATACATACGGTATCAAAATATTGGCAGCATGTGATGCACAGTTCAGCTATGCTTGGAATATGCAGGTGTACAATGGGAAATCCCCTGGGAAACTGGGGTACTTAGAAACAATATAAAGCCATTAAAACACAAAAAAGATCTTTCTTTCCAATTTTAGGTCAAGAGTAGGTGAGATTTTATGCTGATTTGTATATTTTTCCATAGTTGCGTAACAGGTATTCTGCATGTGCAAGGGAGGGGTGGGGTGGGGGTGGGGTGGAGTTATGTTTTTTTGAAAGGGGTATTTAGTTAGTCAACAAAGTGACAAAGTACCTGACACATAAACTTGGATAACAATTTTAATTACAATGATTTTCTGGAGGTTTAAATTGCTGGGGTCAAATTGACCCCAAGGATAAAATTTGAAAATAACAGGAGGGTTCAGTCTATTTAAGCTCAAATTTGGGTGCGAGAAGGATTTCTTAACATGTCTGTTTATTTGTCCTGTATTCGTTATGTTAATGTATGTGAATTTCATTGTTGTCTGTATATTTAAGAAAGTTCAGTAAATCAAAGCACTTCAAATATTGACTGGGTTTATTGCTTCTACACTGTAAACCTAGGTAGGGTTTGGATGTTTCCGAAAGTCTGAGATAGAATTTTATTTCCTGAGTGCAATATAAGGGATCTGACACATGACACAAGGAATAAAGGGTGTAATTTTATATATATAAAACATGCAGAAATGTATTTTCTTTAACATTATTTACCATGTAATGGTAAAGATGGTGCAGATTCCATCAAAGGTCCCATGAGATTAGTTTTCTGTGTCGTTACCTTGTATCCTCCTTAATTTCCACCTGATTCACCTTCTTTGTTACACAGATATGCATTTTTATTGTATTTTATTCAATTATGATGTAATAAGATATCAAATTAAAGATTGCAGTCTTAAATTACAGTTGAGCCAATGCTCGACAGACTTGATATAAGGGTTAGTTCTTGATTCCTATAGGTTATCCATTTAATGCATTCAGTGATAGCCGTGGTGCAACCGATTGTGTGCATTTATCAGTTGTCTCGTTGTTGGGCCATGACTGTGAAAACCCAGGTAAACGACTGACTGTGGAAATCAGTGCTTCATCTTATCGAGCCCCAATTCCCCCGGCCCATAATGCACCATGATACTGTAACACTGGCCCAGTCCTGGTGAAAAGAAACCGCCTCAGCAGCAGCAAAAGAAACAGAAGAAACAGTAATAGGTATGTCAATGAGGCCATAGTCCCAGCTGGTTCACTTGGGATCCAGCATGCTGTTCTGGAGAGCACTTTCAGCTATTTGTGGAAAACAGCACTAACATATCATAAGACATTTTTAGCACACAGTACAAAGCAGCTTCCAAACAGACAAATATCCCTTATGATGATGCATTTGCGACACATGCAAGGTTTGCATTTGGGCCAGGGAAGGCTAACGCTAACACAAGCAGTGTAATTGGAAAGGTTATATTTTAATTTGTTTGCTTTGATAGATGGTATACACAGAAAGCCTCTTGTACTGTGCTGTGGTTTCTGAAGAGAAAAATAACTAGGGTTGAAATGATCATGCCCTGTGGTTTATTAACACATACTGTATCACTGAAAAAGTCTACATCATAAATAATGCACCTGAATTTTAACAATATACACCTTTTTGCCATTGCCTTCCAGGCTTTCTGATTTATAGCAGGACCCAGCACCAGGCCTCAGCCCCTGCTGAAAACATAAGCTTTAATATAATAATTCACAGTGAACTTAACAGAGATCTATGATGCAAAGGGACACTGATGGTACTCCAAGGTACAAACTCACTTTCTACCAGTGCTACAGGAATGACAAATTCTCATACCATGAACAACACTTTGTTGGTCTAACCACAAGTACAAAAGTTTGCAATGTTAGTTTTTTTTGTGTAAGAGAAGATACTGAACGAAACTGACTTCTTAATTCCCTAAGCTGCTAGTCTTAAAACACTAATTGATGTCCCACTTGCCCACTGTGTGCCTAGTGTGGTTGGATCTGCATAGTGATCTTAAACACATTAAGAGGATGAGAGAAGCAGCACAGTGGATATTTTTTTGGGAATTGGCTGATTTTACCATGTGACCTTTTGCAAACAGCCTTTCAATGCATATTTTTTCTCTTTCATGATGTGTATTATGCAACTATATTAAACCAAGCTATTTGGAATATGTGAGCAGAGTGAGTTCAGTGTTGTGTCAGGTATACTTGGATTGGAAACGCTGCTCTTGATTGACATTGTTTAGTTACATTGAACATCTATCCAAATCCCATATAATTTGGATTGTCTTACTGTGTCAGTACATTATTACACTACACATAACAATATGTATTTGCTTTACATTTGTATATCCTGTGGGGCTAATGCTATAGACACATGGAAGAGAGAACTGTAGCCACAGGCAGACGAGAGCACTATAGGAGGTTGGTCCACACAGAGCAGAGGCAGAGCATAATTTATTGTCTCTCCTTTTATATCTTGCATACTATAGACTGAAGAATTAAGTGTATGTAACAACAATGAGATTTTTCCCTGGGATTACTATGTGTGATTTTGTGACAACCGTTTATCTAATATGGGCCGGGTTTGATATGATGACAGAGAGGAGGATGTGCAGAGGAGCGCCATTGAGGCATTTTCGTAAACAATCAAGATGGCTGCCGCTGACGTGGAATGCTCTGAATCCGCTATCGCGTCAGTATTAAACAAAATGGACAGTATTATTTTCTCTAAAAGAAGAACAAACAACTGCACTTAAAGCTTTTGTTGTTATGAAAGATGTGTTTGCCGTACTTCCCTCAGGATTCGTTCAGCGCTACGTCACACGTTTCGTTGCTCTGATTGGTTGTAGGTCTATCCACTTGCGTCCAGAAGCATTTTGGTCTGCACCTGTTGGAAACTGAAAATTAACTCAGAGATTCCAAACTAATTCGCAGTTGCAATTTGGTCTGACGATGTTAGGCTAACTCTGGGTCTCATCAGATGTCAATACAGCTTGCTAGTTAGGTTGCGAAGGCTAGTGAAAGTAAATGCTCTCTTACCGAGCTGAAATTGTGTGCACTTTTATATGCAATATAATTAAAGAAAAATGGAACAAAGTCACTGTATTTAGTGCTTATTGTAAACTTTTTGTTAGGAACTTTACTCATCTTTACTTACTAGTCAATTTGCAAGTCAGTTATATTTATACAGCCCAATATCACACATCACAAATTTGCCTCAGGGGGCTTTACAATTTCAACAGTATAAGACCTTCTTCTATCCTTAGACCTTCGATAATGGTTAGGGTAAGGAAAAACTCTCCTCAAAAAAAAATTTTAACGGGGGGAAAATGGAAGAAACCCCAGGAAGAGCAAGAGAGGAGGGATCCCTCTCGGAGGACAGACAGATATGCAATAGATGTCGTGTACAGAATAGACCAACATTAACAGTATGGACAATCATGATGACAAAATTATGTTTTTAGATTTTAATTAGATTGTAAACATATATGAAGAATTGATCTGGGAGGATGTTGAGCAACTTCAAATGAATTGATTTTGGTCCAAAATGTTGCTGTTCTAAATGCTGGTGTGACCAGCTCCTAAGACTTTCTGTGGCAGCAGAATATCTACTTCCGTCTTTGCTACTGAGACAGGCATTATTCACGCGACTGCAAGACTTCGATTGTTCTTTTGCTTTATCTTCGACCCTACACCAACAGCTGGCTGACAGCAGAGGTCAACTGCTGTAAAATGCACAAAATTCCCATAATAGTGGCAAGTTAGGGAGCTCCAGTTCATCATCTACAATATGTAGAGCAGCAGAGTGGAGTGAAATGGCAGAGCAATCGACAACATCACAGTCCTCTATTGCAAAATGTTGACTTGCAGTCAACTTCTGAATGGCAGCCAACAGAGCACATTTGATGATTTCAAATGTGCTCAAATGTGTTTTTAAAATCACATTTTAAAATTAACAGCATGTTGATTAGTTGACATCACTTAACACCTCCATACGATTATGTTCTGGTTTAGTCAAATACAATGTACTACGTGCAAGCACAAACAAATCCATTAGGAGTTTTTGTTAGTGGTACCGAGGCTCTGCAGGATGGCAAATCACACAGAGCACATCAATCAACTCCACCCTTTCTGAATCCAACAATTACTTTTTTTTTCACATCATGGTGGAGTCTCTGTATTCTGCATTTGCAGTGGCTATGATTTCCCCTGACAATCCACACTAAGTAGTGGAAAGGAAACCATGTGATTAGAAAAGACATGGCGGCTGCGTGCGCCCGAACCTCATTTGGAGGGAGACGAGACGGAGCGGGGTTGTATGCGTGTACTTTAAAATCCTTGTTTAATCTGCAAAGAAATCTTCCAATCAAATGATTAACGTAGTTTATTATTTGCTATGTCTGGATCACAGTGTACATGTCTGTACCTGCTGACAGTGTGTAACGTAACGAAATGTTTTTGTGGCAGCAGATGAAGACTGAATTTAGGATTGTTTAGATGAGACATTGCAAACATTGTTGTGATACAACACAAAAAACATTTCGATTTTACCATTTTGAGAGGAGCTCAGCCATTGCCTATATACTGTACTGCTGTGTTCTTGATGACAACAGATTAATAATACTTATTGATAATATTTGATGATTAGAAGCTTTGTATTTTACTAAACACCGGGCAGTCATAAATTCATCATCTAGAATGAAATAAAAGCCTTAGATTGAAGTAAAATGAAGCATTCTTGTTGTCATATATGAGGGATTCCTAAGGATTTATAAAATTGACAATAAAAGATGGGGGCGAGGATCAGGGGGTTCTTTTCAGGGGTGTGTCAGGGGTCAGGGGTCACGTAGCATTATGACAGTTACGGTGGACAGGGTCAGCACAGAGATACAGTGTTTGCTTTGGCTATACAGGGCAGTACGGTCCAGCTGTGAAGTTTTTTATTTTGTGACTAGGAGTCCTGAGGGAGCCCCAGCAGAGCAGATCTGTGTTCAGAGCCCGTTGGCAGATCTCCCAAAGCTTCTGCATGGTTGATATAGGGCCAGACTATCTGCTGTGACAACTCCTTATTAAAATCTAGTGCGTTTGTCCTTTTATTCACCCTCCCCTCATGTCTCCACCTCTTCCTGTTTTTTTCATCAGTTCTCTCCCTCCACCTCGACTATAGGGGGGGTTGGGGGACTGGAAGAGGACATAAATTCACCGAGCCGCTCCAGGCAAGGTCTTCATCAGAAGCTCATTTCTCATAATTTTACCTAAAGTCAGCAGTCCGCCTGTATAATTACACCAGGTTTTAGTGAATACATCTTGAGGAACCCTGCTCTATATTGTTGAGTTATTTTGCACAATAAGTGGTTAGGAGGAGAAGAATCACTCGGTTGATCTGTGACAGGAAAGAATGGTGCAGAGAATAAGAAAGAAGAAAAACTGTCTCCACTGCATTAAACATGAAATGTCATTATGTAAAATTGGAATAAATTATAAAAGCAGCATACATCTTCTTTGTAAAATATGCAGTATTGCATGCCATGCAGTATTTAAATCGCAATCCATGTATTTGTACACCTATCTCTACAATGTAACAAGCCTTTGTTTTTATCTTTACAAGAGAAGGCATTTATCTGTGTGGCACTTTTCTGTTATTGACAAATTGGAAATGAAAAGTCTTGAATGAAAACTGAAATGCATTCATGAGGTTCCCCCTCTGGAGTTGATGACTTTGCACTCGCCCTTTGTCCTTGTTTCATCAGTAATTACGCAGCCACTGAAATATTAATTTTGTATTTTTAACAAGCAGCCATTAGAGCTTTGGGTTATAATGTTGTGTCAGGAAGGTCAAATCAATTGAACAAATACTAATAGTGGCCAAGACAGTGGGTTATATATGTTTGACTGAATCAGCCCTTGCTATAAAGCACTAGTGTGTGTGTGTGTGTGTGTGTGTGTGTGTGTTAAGTTGTGACTTTGCAGTGATTAATGTCCTGTGTCCCCACTCTGTGAGAGGGAGATAATACAGGAGGCTGTGGCCTTTGTGTTCTCAGTTTGTGTTAATGCCTGCGCCTATCGGGAGATTTTAAAAGGGCCTAAAGAAGCACGTTAGCCAGGATCTGTTCATGGATTGGCTGCCGCGAGCGAGACCCACATAATGGGGAAAAAGAAGTGATGACAGATGTACAAAGAAAAAGAAAATGTACACATTATTTATCCAATGCTACCACATATGTTTATTTGTTGTGCATATATTTGACAGTTATTGTAGTGCCATAGGTCCTGCTCAGCCCACAGTATTATTATTATTATTATTATTATTATTTGACATTATGTCATTCTTATTATAACTTCAATTTAACTCTTAATTCATAATAACCAATTTATCATTAATCATTAATTATTTAATTAGCTACAGGCCTTTTTCACAGAAGACACTTTTAAACGTCACAGTAGAAGAAGCACAGGTGTACATACTAAAATTAATTACTTCAGCTAGAATAGAATGGAGCCATTGTTAATATTATTAGAAACACCTGAGCCTACTGTGTCCTACTATGCCAAGTGAAAATGTCTGCTGTGGAAAGGGCCTATTGTTGTGTCCTAATCTTTGTTCTACCTCACATGCTCTTTAATGTCCATATGTTCTAAGCTTGGTTTTTACTGTCTCTGGTGTTTTCCATAGGTGGTCCTGCTGCTAACTGAATTTCCTTCTTAGGAATAATAAAGGTCGACTTGACTCTCACTAATAACTCTTGTGCAGATAATTAAAATTTTATTGTGGAGAAATGGTTAAATCCTACCTATGCATATTACTACATGCACTGTGGTCAAGTGCACAAATCCGCGAAATGCAAATCAATCCATAAGTTGAATTCATTGGACAAGAAAAGTGAATGGGAAAATTTGCCACTGATTATCTGCATGCAGAATTCTGTGCCGTTTGGTTTTTGACTAGTAAAATGTGAACTGGAGTTTCTCGTCTCAGACTTTGTCCCGCAGTGCCAGTAAGCAGCAGAAAAATCTCAAGGCCAAGGCGAGCCCAACTTGAGAAGTGGGTGTGTTTTTTTTCTGAGTGTAAATTCCTTAGCACTTCCACCTACTGAAAGCAAGTATTACTGCTTGCCTGACAAATGTGCAGGAGAAGAAAAGAACAGGCATTGTACAATGTACAGCAACATCATGCACACCAACCAAAAGAACAGCTCCCCAGCTTCCCCAGAGGAGTAGGAGAGAAGAAAACAAAACTTTACCTAAGACACCCTCTCTCTGTATTTTCACCACCATTCACTCAAGTAAATTAGACCACCAAAGTTGGCTATTGTTATAAAGAGGACATTGAGAAGTCTTGTGGATATGTGGACATATCCCATCCCGATGAATTTTACATTAAGGCTGAAAATCTCTTTAGAAAGTAGTAAACCTTTTGAATTTATAAATCCACCACACTCACAAGAAGTGAAATTTTCTGATTGTCCTGCCAGTTATCTTTTTTTAACAAAAAAGGTAACTAACATGGGCCTTTCTTGGTTGACACGTGGCTTTGCAACATGGCCTGCTTGTATCTGGACCTGCAGTTCAATAAAGAAAAAGGAGCAGGAGAAGAAGAAACAAAGCCAAAGAATTTTGTTGGACCAAATCAACATATTTGGCTCAAAGTCAACTAGAGGGCCCCAAAAAATGTTCTGATTTCACAGTGGAGCAGTCCTGAGCCCTCCTGGACTTAATGGGTGTGCACGCCAATGTGCGTAAGAGCAGACAACTGGAACTGGCCAGAAGAATAGAAGAATAAAAGTGAAGAAGGAGAAAGAACAGTGAAACGGACAAAGAAAAGAAGGAGGGAAAGAAGAAGCAAAGAAGAGGGGGAAAAAAGAACAAATAAAGATGGTGATAACACTGGCAAGGAAGATGAATTAAAGCTGAATGGAAGAGGAAGACGAAAAAAAATATTCTAAAGGTAGAAAGTTATGGTAGAACGACAATTATTTCCCAATTCAGACATTGGAGAAGAAGAGGGCTGACTGTCTTGGTACAGAAAGGGAAAATTAAGTTCCCCCAGGCTTCTTCTCAGTGGTGAGTCTACATTGTGTCAACACAGAAAAGTACTTTTCATTTCCAAATATTCTGTTGTGGCAGACTGCATCATAGTGTGTTCCTGCAAACCTGAAACACAGTATGTGAGTACACAACCACTACAGTGAAAATTCAATTCAATGCTATTCAGTTCAACTATCACTGAAGGAGATAGGAGATAGTTTGCAGTGTTTCATAATGATATTTGACAGAGATGTGTTCATGGAGTTCATCTTGATTTCAATATTTATATATTACATTCGTGATTATTTTTACAGTGTAAATGAGATGATGAAGCATTACAACATTTTATCCAGAGCGCAATGAAAACTAATGTATTCTAATTGCCTATGCTACTGTTTTCCACTGTTGCTGATATTTGTGGTTTATTTAAGGCGTTAACATCCTCAATGGGTCACAAAAGTACAGTGAAATGTACCGCAATTCTTACAAAATACAGAATTAATAGACATAAAATTATTTGACCTAGTGGCATTCGAGTGACCTACAAAATATTTGCCAGCTCGCTGATAAGTGTAATATTTGTAATGTCTCTGTGTAGGAGAATTAAATTCCAAGGAAATCAATTGCCAAGAAATGTTGAGCTCCCAGTCCTGACTGCATATAACAAGTGGGGTCAAAATGTTTGTCTTTTCTGCTGCAGGAAATAATCATTGGTAGAGAGTGGGAAGGGTGGTTTGGACAGTTTGAGGTTTCCTAAGTTTTACTCATTATCACCAACATGGAGAAATTCAGAAGTAAGTGGAGCTGTGACTAGGTCTAGTAACATCATGGCCAGCTAATCTCCATATAAACACACTTTAACATGTAATGTGTGCACAGCAACTAGCAACAGTAACACGTTCCTCAATGTTCTTTGTGTTCCAGGAATAGTTACAAAACAGTTGATTATGTTTATCTGCCACCTTCTTGCTTTGAGGAAAACACACAGGAGTAAAAGTTACCAAATTGGCCTGGGAGGACTGCACAAATACTAAAACTTTAGGCTACTGCGTGCTTTCAAACATATCATAAAACTGTTTTTATATTTGATATTGAAAGTACAGTCTATTTGTGTATATTCTGAATAAAAACAACATGCATCATGCCGAGATTTTTCTTAATCGAGCATGGACAGCAAAGAAAAAGTCATCATTAATCATGCGGCATCACTGCCATAAACTTCTTGTCCTTTTCTAGCTCATAGATGGCCTCAGAACATTATTAAATCACTCCAGAGCTCTTAAGAATTTACAAGAAATGCATGATCTCAGTGAGAGTACACTCAAAAGAGCAGTACAGTCAGCCAACTCACATGGAATGAATTTATTGAGAGTTTATATTTGGCATCTAGGGTTTGGCTTTGTCACCACCTGCAAGCATGCACCGAGCTCAGCACAGTGGAGAATTGTGATGATAAAAAAAACAAAAAGCCTACCCCCCAGTGGAACTTGCCGTGTTTCAGCTGTGTTTTTCAGTTGTCTCCCTCACCTGCCGTCTACATACCGTGTAACGGCTCCCGTTGTACTCTCGCTATATACATGTAAATGCATCCTGAAGCATATTTTTGCACTTCAATTCTATTATCTTCTGTTTTGCACACATAACTACAGTGATTTTGTGTTGGGTGTTGAGTGGTGCAAAAAAACACAGGTGACCTACACTCAGTACTGTGCCTGAATGCACCGTGTGTAGACGCAGACGGAGCACTGAAGCTGTATGCAATGGGGCAGTGCAGCAGCAGCGTGACAGGCATAACAGTATAACACTGCCTTATAGCAAGGGTGCATTTGATGTGTTGCAATAAATAGAATACTGTATATAGCATGTGTCTGCGCAGCAGCACCACTTAAGTTATCTAAAATGCAGCAAAGCCTGCAAGCTCGCTCAGGAAGCATGCAAACTCATGTGGAACAGACTGGCAGCATCATATGTGCACACCAACAACCAAAAGTAAAATGAGCTCAGCCACTGCAATACAAATAACCGACAAAGGTAAATGTAGTTGATTGTAATTGTGCTTGATTTGACCATGATGTCTAAATCCCCACAACAAAAACTATTGTATCACAGTTTTAAAGCTGAGAAACTGAGAAATGGCTGAACTGAGTCAGACATTCAGTCACAATGCGCATGTTAGCACAAGCAGCAAATACTTTTAATGAAGTAAAAGCCGGGATCCCTGTAGGGGTGTCCCCAACTAAGAATTTATATAGTCAAATCTGATTGTTTTGCTTGGTCATGTATTTATTTATTTATTTATTTTAATTTGCTCCCGCTTTAAATAATCGCCATGGTCTCAGAATATATGAGACACTGGTTTTGAACTGCCCGTGGGAAGAATGAACATGTAAGAGTCTGTCCATTCTTAATTATAAGCTATGTTTTTGCTGTTTACTTTTCTCTTTTTAAAGCACTGCCGTCCGCCTATTGTAGACCTTGGCTATACATCATGATTTATTGGGAGAAACCAACCAATTATATGTAAAATCAGACATTCAGCACTCCCATATAGCCCGAATGGAATGATCATTTGTTTCATAACCACATTTTACAGCCACTGAGATTCGACTGAGAGGTTAGCAGTCGAATCAGGCTCCTTAGACCGAATCGTCAAATAGTCGACTTTTTCGGGGTCACCCCTAGATCCCTGGCAGAATTTCTGTGACACCAACATTACGGACACACAGGTAAACTTAATCTTCTGCCTCAAAATGGAAATGATTACCAGCAGGTGATGATACGAACAGCTGACTAGCTCAGTTCTAGAATGCTGGCAGTGTTTGGGAGGGACTTGCAAACATGATCATGCTTGTTGGCAGGTAACCATGCTCATGTCTTTGCAAATAAGCAGACCAGCAGTGGCATTGCAGGAAGACCACAGAGCAGACAAAGCAGTGTCAACAGAGGGCCAAAAGAGTTAGAAAAATGTCTGCTACAGCTGGGATGTGAGAGCACTAATCATCAACTTGAGCAGTGATGGCAGAAAAAGCCTTTCCTCTGCAATTTATCTATTATACTGCCAGAGTGTAATTTTGTCACATTTAAGAATTTGCCATCTGTAATCATTTCCATTTGTTTGAAAGAAATCACTTAGGTCGGGGAACATGACATCTGACTAGGATGGATTGATCCATTTCAGATTTGAATGAGGCTTTGGCAAATGCAGCATTTCCTTGTGGCTTCAATGCGCTATCGTACAATGGCAGGGGACAAAAAGCAAAATTGTGTCAGAGGTATATGCACTGAGAAAGGGAGATAGAGGGAAGAAAGGGGGATGAAAAACCCAGGGAGGATCTGGTTTGGAAGATGCTAATAGAAACTTACAATGTGAATGAGTGGAGAGGACAGTAACCAAATGAGAATTCTATATTGATCCTGACACACAAAGGCCTTGTGGGACAAAAGACAGAGGGAGAAATATAACTTGCCACAAAAAAGGAGGAAATTAAAAAGTCATTCTCACAGGGTTGTGAAAGGCGAGGTTTCACATACTCCCAATAGGCATAACCCCATTTTCATATACAACTAATTTAATCAAGGTGACTTCTCCTTCCTGCCTCTCCCAGGATAAAGGCGGGAGTTTTCTGTTCCCTTGTGCCCACAAGCCAACATATGCTAAGATTTGTGTCTGCGGTTCATCCCCCATATAAGTTCAGAGCGACACAATCTAATCTGTACTGTGGATAGCCTCTCCTTGCCCATATTCTCCTGAGGAAGCTTGTTGTTTTAATGACTGCCCTAAAACATTTCCTCTGGCATGTCCAATATTTCCTGTCTTTTGAAGGTGAAGAAAATTTGTTTGTATTTGGTCTGAACTTCTCTATTACAGTTGTTAAAATAGAGGCACATTGTTAAAATCAAACAGTCAAAACTAAACAGTTGATTTTTTTTTTTCATTTATATAAGTAAACTTAAACAATAAGGAGGAGAATGAGAACAATTTTTACAGGAATATTTTGGGGAAATTTTGGCATTTGCTATTGGACAAGTAATGTACTGTCCTCCTTAAGGTGTATCTACCAAAATTAGACAGCCAGCCAAACTCCTATCACGGATGACACACGAGTCAGGAAATAGCCGTCTAGCTCCAGGTTTAATGAAGACTCAGAGCATGCAAATGATAAAGGAGTGAAACTGCAAAGTAAAGAATACAGAATACAGTCAACATACAGCTCGTATAAGATAGGTAAACATGTGCATTATACAGCTATCATAAAATAGATATACATATATAGACACATAAAATGTATACGTTTTAATATTACTAAGCTAACAGAGTAACATTCGTCCTAAAACAGAATACCTTTCAACAGTTAATATAAAGACCCTTGAAATGCCGGCTGCTAAACAGGCTAAACCGACTGTATTATGCTAGGTTACACAGCACAAAATGCTAGCCGCTACACAACGAACTTCCCAAACTTGGCTGTTTATTTACACAGCACCAACTACCATCGTCAATACAAACACACTTTATATTGTAAAGTGTACTTAAAATGACAAATACTCACAGGCAATGCTTACGCAAGGCACAAACAAAAATGGCTTTAGAGACGCTAGAGACGCAAGCATCTGGTACGAGTCGAGCTCGTTACTGCACTGAATCACCGAGGCAGTACAAACGTTGCTTCCTCATGTGGAATAACATTGCAAAAAACAACACAAACATTGGCCAGAGGGTGGTGCCAAAAAACAACACATTAAATGTGGAGCAGAATAATTAATAACACATTTGCAGTAAGTTGTTAGCTGGTTCGGTCTAATTCTGAGGCTAATACATTATTGTTTGTGAAATGTCCCATTACCAAGCATTATTACAAACAAATTATTGTTGAATGTTCCTACTGAACATTTGTTTTTTCTTTCACAGCTTCATTTGAAATTGTTGCAAGGAAAGGCATCTTCCTTGCAAGCTTTGTTTCAGAATCAACTTATGTCATCCATATTAACAGTCAAAACCATGCATATATCATCTATCATTCCTTCAGTTCTTCAGATTCCCATGTGAGTGTTTTTATGTTCAAATCAAAGACCTACTTCAGGACACAAATTAGCTGTGACAGAATCAACCATGTGACAGAGAAGAGAGCAAAAATGAAATCAAAGTGTGCTGTGTCAGTGGATGCTGCACTGGGGTTTGTGGTTTTGTACAATTGGCTTGGTAAACAGCTGCTCCTCACACATCAAAGAGCCAGCAGCACAAGGGTAAAGAATGTTTGAGCGAAGAAGTGTGAGGATCTGTTTCTTTATCCTGAACTTACCCTGCCAGTGGTGGGAAAATAATGCAAAGTTAAGCCAGATTTATGAGCCAGCAACCAGTGCCCTTCTACACTATAAGTATGACTGTATAAATTGATTTATTCACTGCTGCTGGAGTGGATATCAAAATGGATTCCTGGATTGGTGTGACACTTCAACCCAGACACAGAGGATAGTGTCCTCTGTGCTATCTGACATCAGCTTTACGAAGCTGATGTCAGGTTACTGAGGTCACATGTCTATGCTGTCCAACATGATACGTGATTATTAGCTAGTAGTTGATTAATCTGGCCAGTGTGTTAGTTTTTAGCCATGCTAACGTTATGGCTCTATGGATAGCAATGCTGTCAGTCAGTCGGGCTGTCATATTTGTCCAGTACTTTGGTTTATGACTTAATACCTGACAAAACTAATGACATTCCCATCAGCCTCAGCTGTAGGCTACTTTGTGTTTGTGCTAATTAGCTGTGTGACACTAAACATCAGCATGTTAGAATTGTCATTATGAGCATATTAGCATACTGATGTTAGCATTTAGCTCAAAGCACCGCTGTGCCTACATACAGCCTCACAGTGGCTGTAGACTCTAAGTCTTGTTTAGTTTTGCAGTGAAAGGCCACATTATTTATTGTAATATCACCTAAGCTCACACTCTTAAGAGAGTGTGTACCATAATTTATTGCTCAATTTCAAAATGTTGATACTGGGGTTAACCTCAAAATGACTTCCTGCCTAAATCTAATTTTCAACATTTCTAAAGACCTTCACAGGTGAGACAAGTGTTTTATTTCTACAGAAAGGTGACTTTTTATCTGAGAAGAAAGAATTTGGCTCAGTGGAACAACTGTCTCGAGGGCCATTTCCGCCTACCAATCCTCATAAATAGTAACCAGTTACTTGCCACCAAAACAAAGAATTAGCTTCTTTAGTTTCTTCCAAAACCCTAGACTTCCAAAACCACTTTAGTTCAGTATGTAGGCCACAGGGGTAGGAGAGCTGGTATGGATATGTGACACTTTTATGAATTCAAGATCTAAACTAGACCAGTCATTTCATCGATCATTGCGATCATCGATCATCACGCCCATGTTTGCAGGTCACACACGTACAAAGGAGGGGATGAGTTATCTGAATGTCCATGTGATAAATCTTTCAAACTATTTATTTGAAGGCAAAATGCAACTTGAATATGTTTTATTTTATGTGGCATGATATGTACCAAAGAAAAGACCTGTGTTTTATCCATAGATGACGGAACACTGATGAAATACATTGCAGTGGGGACCATAAAATGCTGGCGAGTACTTTCCATCAAAAGGCAAGCAGTAGTCACTACATTTTATCCAAAGGTATAAAAGACATCATAGGTAATCATTAGGGTTTGGATCTCATACCATCAAAAAGTCTGCAATTAAGCACCATGGACTCCACCTCTGCAACAGTAGCCTCATCATTTATGTAGTGTCAAGTTTGTTCTGTTTGTTTTTGAGCAATTTCAAAGTTTGCTCCTTTATACTTACTTACACTTTGTCAGATACCATGACACAGAAGGATAGACAGCCAGGAAGACAGACTGGCAGATTAGATAAAATGAATAAATTATGTGCATGAAATCACAGGCATGCAAGTCTTCAGTCTTTGTACTTCCTCCCAGAGGAAGGTGGAGATGAGTGTGAGATTTCAGATTTCAGGCTTCTAACACTCTGATGCAGTTTCACCACAAGGGACCTTATTAGTCGATGGGTCACTACACACTGGACCCCTAACAGAACAGACTCCTGTGCCCATGCCAGAACTTGTCTTGAATAATTATCAACAGAGGCAATATCCAGCTGCCACAGGCAGGAACAGAGACAAAGAGAAAGAAAGAGAAAACATAACTACTACTAATGCTGCTGCTGCTATCTGTATAGCACCTCTCAAAACCAATGTTACAAGTTGCTTCACATGAAATAAATAATCACCAAAAGGCAGAGTCTCTGCTTGGTTAGATACTTCTTATTGATGACATTCATACCTGTTTGTAGAATGAATAAGGTCCTTTCCTTCCAGATGACTGAATACCAGCAGCCTTCATCCTTCAGCAGGAAGGATATGTATGCTCCATCTGCAGTCTCTATTTTGAGGGAAGTGCAGCACATAATTACATATAAGCAGTATGTTCGTAATTAGTTAAATCTTCCAACACAAGAGCAGGATTTATCAAAATAGGCATGGGACTATATTTCCTTTTGTACACTTGTCAAACCCACGCACACTTGCGCCTTTTTAGCGGAAATTAGGGCTCCATAACCTTTTCTGACTCTCAGCCACAGTTTGTATCTGTTTCTTCTTCTGTGTCTGAACCTGCCTCTCTATCTGACCCTGAACCTGTCTCCCTGTTTGAGGCTAAGCATGAGCCTGTCTCTCTATCTGAGATTGACCCTTGATCTGTCTCTCATTCTGAGCCTGGACAGTCCAGCTCCCAGGTTTCAGCAGTCAGGTCCTTTTAGTTACAGTGTCCCTGCTCCAGCGTCTGTTTCTGCCTCCCAGACTGAGCCCGCCCCTTAACCTCAGTGTGAGCAATAAACACCCATATTCCAACGATGGTTGTCCAGTTGGGTTCTCCAGTTGGGAAACAAGTATCAGGCCTCGTTGGAGATGTATCGCCCTCCTTCGCGTGAACACCAGGAGCTCCCTGCCTCCTCCATTCAGCAGTCTGTATCCCCAAGTGGAGCTGCTGACCCAGCTTGACATCCCCCTTGCCGCAGGCTGTACTGTCAGCTTCCTTCAATCCCTCCCTCTAACTCGGTTTCCTCACCGGTTCCTCTGCTCTCTCTCTATCACTGATAATAAGTGACTCCATTGCCAGAAACATCAGGGCTAAATCAGTTTTCCATGCACCACCGTTTGGAGACATTTCCCTTGTTTTCCTTACAAATACCTGTGAGTTTATAACATTATGGCCATTCAAGGGGAAATGCTTACCTCAGGACATTTTCCAAAGCTAAAACTATCAGTTGTGGGGTCAAGGAAGTGTCCTAGGGCAACTCTTTTTTTATTATATATTAATGACTGGAAGGATGCCTGTTCATCTGACCTTTTTCCTCTATGCAGACGATTCTGCTATTCTCGTGTCTCAGGAGGCTCAGTGTGGAAACACACATGCATTGCTGTCCTGCTTATATTGCACAGGAGTGGAGACAACCATAGCGTGTGGAACTTGAACTTATTTGCAAGTTGCACCTTTATTGTTCTCATATTGCTGTGCCACATCACACTGACTAAACACTTTATTTCAATAACTTGTGGCTCACATTTGATTTCCTCTGAGAGCTTTGCCATGCTTACGAAAATGGCAGCAGATGTTTTTATTTTTCTTCCTGAAATTTTTTCTTCCCAAAAGTACTGTCATTTATAATGACGTATTTGATCCCAGAAGACATAATTGCCAGGAAAATAGGAGCCATTATGTGCTGAGGTTGCTTATATGTGCACTCTCTATGCATGCTTAGATAGAGCCTGACCTAAGCCATTACATTCCTCTCTGGAGGACAGTTCTGCAAGATAGAGGTTGGCTGATGCTAAAATAGGTCTGAATTAAATTGGATGCTCTGAAACACGGCATGACAGACAGAACAGTCTCCATCAGGTGAAATTGTGGGAAGCATCCCTCCTGGACCAGACAGTTGCCTCAGGCAAAAAAAAAAAGATTAATAATTGAATAAATATACATGCATGATAAAAAGGCCATTAGTTTCAATAGAAGGATGATTAAATTAAAACTGAAAGTGAAACTGTTGAAAAGAAACTGTTGAAAAAGAAAAGGCAGGTACCCTCATTTACAATAACATAGAGTCAATCACAAAAACAACAACAAAGAGATATACCAACAGTGAAAAGGCAATACGACAATTAGCTAATAAAAAGCCATTAAAGATAATTACAATGTAAAATAAAATACAGTTCTATATCTACCCTAATTGCAAAGGTTTAGGGCTTTTTACATAACTGTATTTTATTTTACATTTATGTAAAACAGTTCAAAGTAGAGGGTGGGAGGTTTAAGATCAAATTTCTGGTGCTGTATTTTGTTTCAGGTACACTAAAATTAAAAGCAGTCTTTCCAAGTTCAGACCTAACTCTTGGAACATGAAGCAAGAGCCAGTCAGTAGAGTAAAACAAGTAAAGTTAACAAACGCATTATGCCCAGAATGCATGTCCTCCCTCATAAAACAACTGCAGAGTGAATTTGATGAATATTTTTTTGAACCTGCAACGTTTACATTCATGTTTACATCACCTGCGCAATATCCGTCAAACCAGCGCGCTGCTTTATTCTTCCTGAATCAAGACGTGCAGGTGCACGGTGATTTTTTTCTTCAAAATAAAATAAAATATAACAATGTTGCATTGAGGTGCACTACCATGCTACTTACTGAAAAACATTCTTCACTACTGGAAACATTACATATTTTTGAAAGTAGCTATGCTACCCATTCGCTAGTGGGAAATGTAGTTGGACTAGTAGTCTCCAGGATGTTCAGGGCGGTTCAATAGAGAGGTAACATCCTCCACCTCCTAGTTTTACTCTTGGAGGTAGATCTTCGTATCGGCCTACGCTTAATTTAATGCTTCACATCAATGGAAAGTGATTGCCAAAGTCTGTTGCTAACCTCAGTAGATATTGTTATACACTTTTACTGACCTTTCCTTATTGAAATGCACTTTCAGTGGTCTCCACAAAAGATAGAAGCCTTCATGGACAGTGTTTTTATTTCATCTCCTTTATGAAACATTTGTGTGTTAATTTAATAACTCTAATAAAATTACTTTTTTCAATGTGATTTGGCTAATGGACTGTTATCTCTATTAATATGCAAGCTCTAAATGCTTATTCTGCTGCTTATTCATTTTAATGTAGAATAAGAACATTTGTTTAGACCCTCCGTAATTCATCACTAATGTACTAATCATTCACTAAAATAATCAGCCTTAGGGATACCTAAAGGCAAGGTAAGATAAAATAAGGTTTTGTGATGTTTCAGCTACTTATCAAATTGTTGGCCTAGCTAAGGGAACTGGTTCAGTCAGCACATAATGATTTGCTCTGCTGTGTTGTTGTGACTATAAGTACCATTAACTGTCTGCCTTGGGCCTATAATTAGCTACCCATGGTGTACCTCACCATTGTGTATTTTCTCATACTCAGTGGTAGCCTCTGTAAATTATTCAACCAACAACACTCCTGGCAAACATGTAGAATTATTTATGGGTTGCAGCACAATCGATGGGAGCAATTGATGTAATTGTGGGGCAGCACTGAAATTAGGAATTTGTCATATGTAATTATATATAACACGTGTGCTGGCAGCTGACCTTGAAAGAGGGGGAAAAAATGTAAGTAGGTGGAGAAATACCTTTGGGTTCCTCCACATCACCTTGAGCAATTTTCTAATTCCAAACAAATCCGCCTCAGGAACAGAAATGGTAAAAGTTAATCTTGCCCTCTGTGCGTTACCTGCTGAGTAACCATTAGGACGCCTCCAGTAGAGAGGTGAGCAGGCAAGGACTGAGTCATCAGAGATTCCACAGCTTGAGTGTGGTTGCACTGTGGAAAAGTTCAAAGGTATCCTAGGTGTGCTCTCAGGGGTGGTGGGTGGAGGTCTTGAGGGAGATTCTCCACTCTATGTTCAGCATGTCTGATCTCAGCAGGTAGACGTTGTATAAACATGTGTCTGTCTGCAGGGCAGGCAGGCAGGGAGGGGAAAGAGTAGATGCAAACCTTCATTATGCTAAGAGGAGTGTGGTGATGAGGACAAAAACAACAGAGCCAAACAGCCAGCGACAAGCCATGGATGTCACAGACCACCCAGCTTGTCGTATTTCAGTGCACGCCCTCATCTGGGTAGTGATGGGGCACTGGGACAGTCTGGTAAAAGGCAACATAATCAATCAAAGCAGGCAGCCTGACATTCAACATAGCAGAACATTTCAAAGGGGAAATCACAGCCATAGCACTTTTTCTCTCATTTTGTGTCTGGTGTGCACCAGTGCAAAGCAAACACACTGGTCACACTGTGAGCTGTAAAAGACAAAAGATAATGTTATCTTGGAGCCTGACTGAGCAAGGCCTCTTCTTCATCTTGGGTCCGGGTCCGCAGTTGCCTGTACCCCGGAGAGCAGCGTGAAAGCAAGAAGCGCTCACTCTGGAGCTACTTCTGAGGACATTTCGGTCCACACTGAAAAGAAAACGACTGCTTGACTTGAAGAATCTCAGTCAACAGAGGGGTCCCCCTGATTCAAACCTTCGACGACCAACACCATTGCAGTCTTGAGCTGCCTGATGCTCAAAAATCTTTACCACACTGTACCTCCCATCTTAAATGACGCAAACACAGCTCACAGGAAGTACAGTTGAGTCAGGAGGGTATTCATTTGAATTAGATTAGCAACATACAATATGGAAGCAGTTTCTTCCTTTTCTTCGTGTCTCTAACATCCTGGGGGATCAGTTCAGTTGGCCAAGGTACATCCAATGTACTCGCAAAACAACTGATCTCAGACCTTGGTTGCTGTCACAATGTCCGCCTCTCTGTCCCTCTTCTTCAGCCACATTCCCACTTCCTCAAAACCATTAATTGCCATTCCCTACCTGTTCACCAGATGCCATCAAACTTCCTCATTCACCTGCTCACCTGTTCTCAATTTCCTCATCAGTCATTCACTGCATATACCAGCCCAGATCCTTTGCCAGTTCGTCCTAGTTGCTATGTTGCCTTGTGTTTTTGCTTTCGACTTTCTGTCACCTGAACCCGAACCTGTCTCCCTATCTGTAAGCTGTTATCACATCAATAAATCACCAAAGTAATCCTGCAGCCTCCTCTGTCTGTACTTGGGTCCAATCCTGCATTTCCTGAGTTGTGACAGTTGCATGTCATGTCCTATTTTTGAAAATTATTTTGATAGATCATTTTGGTTCTTTTTTGCTTGTATTTGATAACAAGAGAGACATCTGGGAAACATGGGGAGAGAGTGCGGTGGAATCAAACCAGGGATGGTGCAGTTATGTGGTGTGTGCCTAGACTAGTCAAGCATGGGGACACCCGTCATATCTTTATCTATTTCCCATTTTACCTGTTATTGTTCACTGCCACCTGTCACCACTCAGGAAAAATGACAGCCTTGGACATTTGTTCAAACAGATTGTAATGTTCATTTTAAATGCCAAAGCAAGAAATGATGATCACCCTTAACCATGACAACAATGTTTTCCTAACCTCAATCAAGTGTTTTAGTGGTCTAAACCTAATACCTTTACCATATGGGCAGCAAATCAGAAAAAACACTTGTGTGAGTATTTTTGTAAGGCTTTGGCAAATGACTTACTTTTTCACGTAAGACTTGTAAGATAAATAATAGAAAAATACCAACTCATAAGTATAAAAAACATGTGTTTCAACCTGCATCCTGCTGGATTGCTGGAGGTAAGCACTCATGCTCTGACTGGAAAACAGCTGTGCTGTGTAACTTTTAGTCTTGTGAGTAATTAGAATAGAAAATATATTAAATGCAGTTGAGTTCAGGAAATTAGATTTCTCATGTTTATTATGATAAATAATGCAGAGCCCCATTTACTTGCGAAATCAGTGGAATATATAAAAAACTCAGACTTAATCTAATGTTTGAGTCATAAAGATTGAGAAATGTACCCCGAGCTCGGCACAGTAACTGCTCCCTGAGAGAGAGAGAGGATGGGCAGAAAAACCGAAACCTATATTTCATCCTCTACATACCCCCGAAATTGCTAAACTCAAACCTATTGAAAAGATACAAGAAGAGAAGGCAAGATAGGGAGAGGGATGAAAGAAAAATATTAAATGCTCTGAATGTATTACCTCCCCAAAATGAATTCATGGAGCTTTCTTGATTGTGTGAATAGCCATTACAAGTGAATTTATAGACCTTCCTGTTCATCATAGTTTCTTTACCAGCTCCCAAATGACCCTCTCACAGCCGCTCACCCCAACAGACAGGCATCATCATCTGTATCACTGACTGTTTATTGGTAACAGAGGACACAAACTGAATACCAACTACAACTAGTTGAATTGGTGTCTTCCATCAAAAGGAAGCACTTTTTTTAATAGAATATCTTTATCATATATGTATATATATATATATATATATATATATATAGTATTGTTCTAAAAAATGAGGAAATAACTCAGCTTGCATGCTTATCACTAAACTAAATTATTTCAATGTAAACATGTTTCTACAAAAGTTATCTGCTAAGTTAAGAACTAAGCAAGCATCAAATGCAGTGCGGCTCTGATTGCTAGTTTGTTCATGTTTTTGTTTGTAGACCTAGGGCTTCCCTTCGTTCTGTCCTCGGCTCGACTGACAGCTGTTCAGCCCAGCAGGCCCCTGAGGCAGAACACGAGGCTCCATCTGATGTCAGTTTGTCTGGTGTTAGCAGGGCAAGGTGCTTTGTTTTCCCATCAGCACCTTCACCTCTGGGCCGAGAGCCGATTTCATCAGTAATGAGACATATTGTATGTTGAGAGTCATGCATGGCAACTTTAACAAGTCCATAAAGACAGTCACATAAGTCTTCCCCTTCCCATGTGGCAAAAAAAAAAAAATCTGTATTTCTAGTGCTATAGAAATTGCCATTGCTGGGATTAATGAGTCCCTCTTACTTACTTAAAGTGTAGGTGTACTTGTCTGTGACACTGTCCAGGCAGTACATGTTCCTGTCAAGTCACACGCCTCAGCCTTCAATTATAGTTCAAGTTCTCCTCAACTTGGAGGTTCATATAAATTGACAAAACTGAGGTCAATAGAATCAAACACAGTGTGACAGAAAGTGTGACAGCGTGAGGTGATGATGTGAATAGTTTCATGTTTGTCCCTAGTGAGTGTGTTACAGGTTAGACTCACCCGTAGTCACAGGACGGGACTTTTTTCACCCATATGATGTCCTCCTACAAGGCTTGTGGTGATAACGTAGGCAGTTCAGTTTTTATTTTATGAGTAATAGGAGTGGATGACTCAGTTCTGACACTTCAATCTCTTCCTACACATGAGCCAATCTACCAAACTACAAGACACTGATGTCATTTGGTTTTCCTAGAATCCCCAGACTGCAGTGCACGGATACGTCATCATCTGCTCTTGTTCAAAAAGAATGGTGGCACCAATAGCGTTTTCTTGACAAGACAAAAATACATGGGGCTACAGTGGGAAAATTAGAGATCGGCCTGGAGTGTCAGCCCATTGTTAAAAATACAAAATGAAATGGGTAAATCGAAGTGAAAACAACATGGGGCAGCTACAGCATAACAAGAAAACATGCTAGCAGGGCCCCAGCACGTCATAATATCCCATTCCAAGTTGATTCTATGTTTCAAAAATGAATATTTGGTATCAACACTTCAATCATGCTCTGTAGGAAAGCAGAGACATAAAGACCTAATACTCTGTTCTGTCATATGAAAGTGATCAAGTTACTCAGAGCTACCAGAGCTTCTTAATTATCAACACAAGTCCAGTCAGAGCTCTGAGGAAATGCCAAGTGCAAAACAGACACTCTTAATTATGGAAGTGCAATTTATTAACTCTTGAAACTGAGGACACTTGGCTGTTTTGAACTATTTTAGATGTATAATGAAGCAGTTTTTGTGTGTAGTAATAAAACAAAAAAATATGTCACTGGCAAACAGTAAAGAGGGAATTTCAACACATTGTACAGTAGCCTAGCTATACATGGTCTGTTATTAATGTGTGGAGAGAGAGATCCGTCCCTGTCCAAAGGTAAATATTGTGAACAAAATGCAAGACAGCTGGCAGTTTCTGGTGGCCCAGTGCTTAAGACACATTTGTTTGTACGTTTGTTTGTCTATCCCGCTCACTCAGCATTTCCTGTGTCATTGTGTCGCTACGGGCCTATCCAATGAAGGCAAAATGCCAGAAACATAATCTTAAAAAAATACAAGATAGCTAGCAAGCTAAATACCTTACAAGCATGCTGACTCGCTAGGTAGGGGTCTTAGTCGCCCAATTTGAGTTTCACACAGTCAAAAACAGCACATTCTCCTGTTGTGCCTTGTGGGTCAGGCTTGGAGGAAAGGAAGTCAAAAAGACATGTATTTGATTAAATGGGTCATAATTACCTTGTAATTATAATGACATTACCCTTAACAAGGGTCAGTACAAAGGCATGCTGAATTCATTATTTGAATATATCTTGTAAATAAAGTATTTAGAGACATGATAATACAACGATAGATAATAAAAGAAGATAAGAACTTGACAATGGAATCAACTACATAGTTTGAACTGTTCTGTAAATGGTTTTCATCGACTTTCACTTATTACCTGTTAGGATGCTCTAACATCCTGTTTTCCTGGGCTGCAGGCTGGTTTCCTGATAAGCAAGTTCACAGATATGTGTCTGGAGCAAGGATAACGTCATTTTTTTATTAGAATCCTTGACAGAAATCCCTCGTCCCTTTTGAAGTTGCAGACCCTCTCTAATATTTGCTTCTTTTTTTCCCTCAGGACTGCAGGTGTTAGGTCATGATACCACCTCAGGCATATGAAAAGACGTAGATACAGTAAAGCAAATTTGTGAGCGCTTTCATCTTGTAGTGTGGTTGAATTGTTGGATTCAATAAGGATCAATTTTAATGTTGTTCATGTTTGTGATATTCCTTGGTTCTCACTGCCTTTACTGCCTGTTTTCAAGCATCCAAAGGTTTTCTATTGTTTGTAGTAATAGTATCTGTACTGTTCCATGGAACATTACCTTTAGTACAACTTCTGATTTCAAATACCTAAATGCAAAGTCAATTTAAGCTACTGCTAATTAACAAAGACAGCAAAAAGAAGTACAGCACTCTATATGGAGTGAACACTAAAGGGGGCCAGTCAGTGACTGCTGGGGATATTATTGGAGACCAACAACAAGGTCATGAAAAATGTCTCACACAAGTAAAGATCACAGCCACACCCTTACAAAAGGATGCTGGCAGCAAAGAGAGAAATAGTTCAGGATCACAGGATTTCCAGTTCAGTCCTCAGAGGTGTGATGGGTGGTGCTTATTGATAATGCCAACACCATTTTTCACTCTCAAGCCTCCTTTTCCCTCATGGACATTCAAGCTTAGGAGCAGTGAATTGGTAAATGCAGCATTATGCTGTATGCAGAGGCAATGCAATTTTGTTTTGTGATATATAAAAATGCATCTTTGTGTTGTGCTGAAAAAGGAGCCATTACCAAGAGGATCAGAGAATGTAGCCACTGCTGTAAGGATGTTTTCTCCTTAATGTCCCCAGCACAGCCATTAAAGTCCACCCAACAACTCAGCTCAGCCTGTATCTTCCACGTCTGATGGCTCCTCTGTGGTCATTTATCAGTCAGCAAGTGTTAGAGCCAGAAAATACAAGGGCAGCTCGGGTAAGGGACAAGTCTGAGCAGAGGTGGCAAAATAATTTTTATCTCTCTGTCAAACTTTGAAAACAAGAAACTTGGACAGAAAATTTGCCAAGGCCATATACAGTATATTTGAAGTTCTCACTGAGACTACTCGCATGGCCAAAGAATGCCTGTTTTTAACCATTGCTAATGCTAATTAGCCATTCATTTGTCACTTTGTTGATTCATTAAGTGCATTAAATGGCTCATTACTTTTTGGTGCGTGTGTGACATGTTTTATGATGCATCATTAGTATCATCATAGTGAGAAACGTTGTCTTTCTGCAAATCTGCAGAATAGCCCATAAGGTCTTCTAAACCTGTGGTGTGTGTTCCTCATGAAACTTAATTGCATATATTTCATTACATCACTATCTTTATGTAGAGGTATGCGGTTAATGTAAAGGAGAATCATATTTTCCTCCCAAAAGCACAATTTTTAGATATGTGTTGGAAATGTGCAACTAAGCCATGAAAAAAAAGTTATGTTTGCACCCAGTGTTATTTCTCACCAAAACACATGGTGTGTATTTGACAAATGTGTTGAATGCATTTACTTCCTCAAAACATTTGCAAAGTCGATTTTTTTTTTTTTAACATTTTGAAACCTGCATTGTTTACATCCATATGTGCTTGCTAGCATGTCTTTACATGTCAATGTCACCTGTAGATCAGCGGAATAGCCTGAAACCATTGGCAGGACTGTCCATCACGTTACTCGCATGCATATGCGTCATCCTCCGCATGCTAGAAAGCAAACAAAATGGTGCCCAATTTTAAAAACATAGCACTAAAAGTTGCATAAAACGCCACAGAGTAGCTTTAATTTATGAAAACATTTTGTAATACAGCTTTAAGATTCTACCAAAACTATGAGAAGATTTTTTTTTCCTCCCTTCCTCCCTTTTTTTTGTTTGTATGCTCTTACTAAAGCTTTAGGTGCTTTTTCAAATTAATAGTTGTATTCCCTTACAGTATCCATTCAACATATTTGTCTATGTTTTGTTATTAAAACAATCTGGATAGATATCAGGTGCAGATGGAACCTCAAGGCTCAGCGTTTTGTCCACTGAATATGCCCCAAATCCAAGAGAACAATCAGTACCACATATTTGACTCATTTCCAAGGCAAAATAACCTCACTGTGTAAGGCTGGCTGCTGCCTGCCAGCCTGATGATACAAAATGGATGGACCTGTGAACCAGCTGCCCAAAATCAAGGTTGTCCTTCATTTCAAGTTCCCCCTCTGTTACATCTACTTGAATATATGCTTGAAATAGATAATACAGTGCCTATGTGCCTCTCTGTGTGCCAGTGGTGTCACTGTCACCCTGTTCCTCAATACACAATGCTGCTGTACACAAACAGAACAAATATGCATAGATTTACTGGGCGATCTCACTGAAAAGGTTAGTGTGCTTGTTGACTAGTGTTCAAACAAGGCAAGAGTAGTGTAGGTGGCAAGAGTTGTGTTTGGTGTTGAGTGGGAGTTAAGGAGGCTGCTCAGTGTCAGAAATCACTCAAACATCTGTTACCTTACCCTGTTGCCTGCACACTTCATGGCTGGTGAATAATGTTGCCTCGCTGATGATCCTGCAGGTGTATGATGGTCCATAAAAAAATAGTGCGAATTAGCACATTATTTCGGGATCTGAATGTAGCCTGTATACGGTTGCTAAATGATTAAGAGATTAAGGGAATGTTGCATCACACCAAGTTTATAGGTATGATTTGATCTTTTTCTGCATTCTTTTTCTTCACCAGTGGGGCCTGGTGTGTGTGTGTGTATACAGTATATATACTGTATATATACAGTATACTGTATATGTATATTGTATTGTATTATTTTTAAAGAATTGTGACCAAGATACATACTGATCTTTTTTTGACATTACTTGTTTTTTATTTGTTTTTTTATGAAGATGATTCAACTTTATTTGAGCTATACTTCAAATCAATTTCATCCACATTGAAAAGTAGGAAATTATTGCACTCTATTTGCCGATTTTGTTCACTTATTTTAATAATCATACAGAATTTAGATAGAAAATTAAGAGCTGAACATAAATAGACTGGGCTTTTCACAAGATAAATGTAAATGGTTGACTTAAAACCATGTAAGTATGTTCTAAAACGTACTGTACCTAGTACAGTAAATGCAGTATGTTATCTATGATCAAAGCTTAAGTGGTTCCAGGCTGACCAAGGTTTCATGATACATGCATAAACTGCTCTTTCATGAGGTTGTCTAGTGTTTTTATTCATTCAGGATTGTTGTAGAGGGTGATCAACTCACCAAGGGCAGCATACAGAAACAAAGAGGCTGAGCACATGAAAGCAGTAAAAGTCCTTAATATTGTACTTGTGCACGCTCACAAGGCTCCATTTTGTTTCCTTTTGAGTAGCTTTATGGTTCAGGGGCATCATCAGTTTTCATCCGTTTCGTTTCAGCCCAGGTGGTCTGGTCCATCGCTGCGCTTGTAAACATCCCGACAAATATGGAAAGATCAAGTGAAGGTTTTATCATTATCAGCCCTAGCAATGTCATACAGAGCTGTGGTTTCCTTTGCTAGAACCATTAGCTGTAAATCAAATGGAACATATGCACACTAATGAACGGAACTGTGAACACTATTTGTAGATCATATCTAGTACAGCAGACCTGGTGCAATGATTTGACATGCTGACTGAATGCTTGTCAATATCCTTTTGGAAGGCCATGTATCTACTTTATGTATTATACTTTATGTTCAGTATACTATTAACTCTTTGCAGTACAGCCTCACAGTTTACAATGTCACATATTTTACATACACTGCGTAGATGTTTTGGTGTTACTCAGTCGTCTCTAATGAAACTTAAAAAAAACGTCCTTTGGAGTTAAGATATGAGCCAAAGAGTTCAAATACATTAAATCTCTAACAAAGACAGACCACTGTATCCCTGCTGGAACCTGCTTCAGCTCTCCCTTAATCTGACAAAAAGATCCCAACAGCCAAGCACTTTTCTTGGGGTTAATTGTATGTGACATCCATAATACAGCTCTGGTCAATGGTTATCTTCAATTGGGTGGAGAGCAAGTTGTTCCACTCTAGTTATTTTGTTGTTAAGTTCTTGAATGCTCTTTTTCTTCACTAAAAATAATCAAAAATCTCCTCATTATGCAATTGTTCTAAGAAAAGTTCAAATGCCTAATTAATTTAACATAGTAAAAAATGATTAATTTGACCTTTTGAAACTGGCTACAATCTCAGGAGACGATGACACGCTATAAACACCATCGTGATTAACGTTGATTAGAAATATTTAACATAAAGGAATCATAATATGTTTTGACATTTACCATTTACTTTTTTTTCAGGATCTGAATGGGTTCCTCACATATTTCAGCATCATGCATCACTCTTCTAATAGCAACAAAAATGTGAAGAAAGAATTGCTTGCATCATAAAAAAAAACCCCAATATGATCTGTTCATTTAAAATGAGAAGGTGGTGCTGCATTGGTCTCCATATTGTGCTGCTTGGCTGAACTGCTGCACTAATGATGAGGCTCGGGGAAGGCAAACTCCCACGGCTATCCGTGTCCCTTTTTTATTAAGATGGAGGGGGCAGATGAATGCACTGGGGAGAGGAACTGATGGGTTAAGCATCTTCCTCCAGAGGAACTTTATCTACGGCTGAGAGCCACAGTAGTAAATTTTAATTACGTCTCTCTCACGCGCTACAATATAAATGCACACACTTGGTACTCACCTGTTTTCTATCTGTGGATTTTTTTATATATATAACCAAGTGAATCATGGTGTGTTGCAGTTTCGGCTTGAAGTTTTTCCCTCTCAAAGAAGTAACATAATTGGGTCAGTCTTAGGCTTTTGGTCACTGTGGCTGCTCTGTAAACCTGAAGAATTACTCCCATTAGCTGCAGTTCTGTTCCCTTGGGCCATGGGGGACACATAGAAGGTAATTACAGAACATAATGTTATTAATTACTCCGAGCACTCATGCTACCGTTGGAGCTGAACTCTCTGCAGATGAGGTTCTCAAAGCCAGGCAGGCCGCAGCACAATGCCTAAGGTTAAGTGACCCACTCGTCTGTCACTGGATACGGGGAATTGTCTCAACTCTTCTGTTTGTCTGCAGTTCTCCGTACTGAGTCTGTTTTCCCGCTGCTGTTGCCGCGGAGCTAAAAAAAGAAACAAGAAAAATGTATCCATAGTGGTCCCCTGCAGTCATCTGTGTCCTTGCAAAGCACACAGACGGGGGTGGGGTGTCACTAAGACAGAAGAAAGTGGTCAAATGTCATTATGACAAAAAAAACAAAAAAGGAAAACCAGGCCATTGGTGAGAATTATTAATCTTATTCATCTTCTTCTTATTATTATTATTGTTATTATTATTATTACAGACTGATTTGTCCTGGTGGGTAATGAGACTCCCCCTTGCATCTCAGTATTGTCATTAAGCAACATGGCTCCCCATTATAGGTGTGAAATTTCCCACCTCACCATGCTCTCCTCCTACATGTGGAGTTTATATATAGCATCATTTAATCTCATTACCCCAGCATAGGTACAACATCTTAAAAGGCATTAAAATATTGCAGTAAATGCATTAGAAAGAAGTAGCAGATTTGCACTCACTTCCAGCTATCAGGAGGAATCAGTCTTTATATTGAATAACAGAATTTAATTAATAATTTTAATTTAATAATTAATTTATATAGCACTTTTTAAAACACACAGTTACAAAGTGCTTCACACATCGGATAAAGTATACAAATACTAGTATACATACATACATACAGTACATGGACCAAAGTTTAGGAGCTACAACTGCAAAAGCACGGTCACCTCGGGATTTAAAATAGGAACGGGGAACAGATAACAGGCCTTGATCAGATGATCGGAGTGGCCGACAGAATAGGGGCTCAACAATTCTGCTATATATGCAGGGACCAGGCCATGCAAGGCCTTAAACAAAATTAGTACAATTCTGAATTCGATTCTGTGTTTTACTGGAAGCCAATGAAGGGAGGAAAGAATGGGGGTGATGTGGGATCGACGACTAGTTTTTGTTAACAGCCTAGACGCTGCATTTTGCACCAACTGAAGACAGGCTAGAGAGGACTGAGTAATGCTAGTAAAGAGGGAGTTACATTAGTCTAAACAAGAAAAGATTAGGGTTTGTATTAGAAGAAGGCTGATAGGGACTGAAGGGTTTGATTTTTGCAATATTTCTCAGCTGAAAGAAACAAGACTAAATGAGCTTAGTAATATGTAGTTCAAAATTCAAATGTTGGTCAAAGAGAATACCAAGATTCTTAGAGGAAGTCTTGATGTTGCTAGCGAGGGGCTCCATATAGTGGCTGACCTCCTTAGTGAAAAGTTAAATTCATCTCAGGGCACCACCCTTCGAAAAAGGAAAATTGACGGCCAATTAATGAATCTAGTCTCATCAGTCTCAAAAATCAAATATACTAAACTATCAATTTGGAACTCTTCATTAATAATTAAATTAAGTACAACCAAAATTACCATATAGTAAAGGGGTTTTGGAGTTCTGAAGAAGGTTGGCAGCATTCACTCTTGTGCAACATTAAATAGACCAGCATATATATTTAAAAGCATTTATTTAATTTAGGTAATCTAACTAAATGTACTTAACTAAAAAAACAAATGGTTGTGTGTGTGTGAGAATAATATTATCAAAATATATTTGCAAATTTTAGAGCGATAAAGCAATGGTGCAGCCCAAACTGAAAAATACACACATGCACACATTCCTACAATACAATGGGTCACCGATCCCAAAAGTAATTGCTGCTTCCAGTAAAGTCAAGAGCTCTGTTTGATTAAGCCATAGCATACAGTTGCATACAGAAAATATATGATTGTATTAAACCAGAATTAGATATAATGTCTCTGCAAATGTTAGTGGTTGCTTTCATGCACATAGTAAAGAGAGAAAATGGGTCCTCTTTCTATATCCTAGACTCCATTGTGCAGCTAATACACTGAGGGAATAGGCTTATTCAAATCTGTCCAATAATCAATAACCCTGTCTCTGACTTGAAATACGATTAAATTATATGCATTTTCTACGTGCTTGAACCACTGAATATCTGCTATTTCAAGCAAGACCTCAAATCACTGGAAAGAATCATTGGATTTCACTGGATATCAGGAGTTGGTCACATATTTTCCTATTTTCCTATACTTGTGAAATACAATTTGATCTTCTATCATGAGCTTTGTACAGTAAGTTTGAGACTGGGAAAATGTCTTCACACTAGTAAGACAGACATCAACAAGCCTGGGATTTGACAGAAAATGTTTTATCCTAAATCCAGTTTGAGCCCTTGAGGTTTTATTTTATACAGTATGTGGTTGTTTAGTTTAAGTTGGCGAGAAGCTGTCAGGAATATGAGGATAGGAGTGCGTCAACATACCACATTCGCAGACAACCAAGGAATTGGTCCGATTCATACTACACTGATGTCAAATCCAAAGCTGAACAAACAAAATACACATATTAACAGAGTCTAGAAAAGAGTAAAAAAAAGGCAGTATGCTAACAAAGCCTGTGAAGGTCCTCCAGGAGGGAGGAGTGATACCTCCCTTTATTCTCGCAGGACTGTTTGGCAGTTATGATATATTTACTTACTTATCTGAACAGAAATCATTTTCTTTCATCTCTGTTCATGCCTTACAGAGGATCAGTAAGATACATCTCCACCCGTTTGAAGCACTGTTACCTGGAGACACGCTGCTGGGCCGCCGCACTGAGCTTATTTCATATACTGAATTTTATGTCAACTGGAGCAATCCAGTCTATGCATCATGTCTAGTTTAAAGTGCGAGGAGAGGATATAAAGACATGATAGTGCTATTCCTTAAAGCCACAGCTGCTGGACTACCTATTGTTATGATGTATTGTTATAGAGGTGGTTTACTGTATGAACAGTAGGCAGGCCAACAGAGATAAGGTTCATGTTCCATAATCATCACTCAAAGCGTCATTACATTTTGACCTATCAAGACTGTCTTAACATCAAAACAGAATCAAAAACACTGAAATTTACAAGTACAACATGAAGAACAGGAACTGGTGAACAGGGGTTTTGTCACTCACAATTTACAGTTATTGGCATCGGCTTTCATTTGGAGTCGTGTTTTTGGCCATCTGGCAAATGTAAGTCAAATATTCACTCTCCTTTTAGCTCTGTATTTTGTCTCCACCAACTCCTGGGGGAAATATCTGGCTCTTTAGCTGCTAAATGCTAAACCATGTTCACCAGCTAGTCACTAACTTTGTCTATATACCATTTGGTACTGGGCAGGTAACGTACATTAGGTTTTAAGAGCTTTGTAACCGAAAACCACTGAAAACAGCATTGATGAAAGATGTAATGGTGAAAACGGCAAGTTGCGGGCCAGAAAAATAAAACAATGAAAGACACTATAAAGATCCATTGAGTTGAGGGGAGTGGCAGAATAGGGTGATAATTTTCTGTTTGTTCATCCCTTTGACAAGCAGTCATGTGATCCATTGTTAATATAAGAAATAGCAGTCATTGCTGCTTTAAATTCCAGCATATTTTCAATAAAATAAAATGTTAGACTGATGGAAGACCCAATGACCATTTTTACCGTAATGTGTTATTTTCTAGGTTGATGTAAATGTATGTAAATGAATAATAGCAAGTTTTTGGTTGAATTTCATCTCCCCACTCCTAAAACTAAAGCTACGCCCTTGGGTAAAAGCATGACATGATCCCAAGTGATTAGCTGCTACATGTGAGTTAATTTTCTTTCAGAATCACGTATTTTCCCGTGAATGAGATGCTAATGCCCTTGAGAAAACATTGAGAAGATAATAATCCAACAATCGCACATGTCAGTGTACAACCATCTGAGCTACTAACAGCTAAAATGGCAGGTTTAATCTGTCATAGTAGCACTTTATTCGAGTGCAATCAAAGTGTCAAACATTATTGTCTACTGTGTTTGACTGTTTGCAAACATTGCTCTAATGCTTCAACACCTGATAGCAGAGTATTGTTCCCTGTAGGCATGTTGTGTACCACCTCTTCACAGGCAGTATTTTTTTTAACAAAGGTGGGTGTTTAATAGTGTGAAAAAGAAGGATGAAAAACAACAGTGAAGATGATTGTAACACACTCAGGAACAGAGGGTCCTTAAATTGGATTCTTAAGAGGGTTCTCTATCAGTAAATGATGTTTTGCCCTGAAGAATTACAGTGTCAGAAATGTTATTTTGATGAAATTGCAAGGCTACGGGCTGCAAGGTCAGTCAGGCAATTAAAGGAAGCTGTTGAGTTAAGGTGCGCCATCTCATTTTCATTTGTTATATAACATGGCCCATTTCACACCAGTCATGGATCGTAGCTGTCAATATTGTCTGCATATTTGTAAATAAAAGCGTGGCTCTCCATTCCTTGGAGCCATTATTGGCGTTGCAGGTCCACTTGAAGGAAGCAGTGAGTCTCCAAATGTCAGTCTGCTCTACCTCACTCCCTGGCAGGTTTATTCTCCGACAAAGGGCCAAGGGGAGAGTGGAGCGCTCTCGGTGTGAGCCAATTAGGGCTTGTTTATTTTCCTCCTCTGTCTAATAAACGTCACTTTCTAGTTTTAATGGCTTGGAAAGAGAGTGTGATTAAAATTTAGGCCCGTGGTGTGACTGAACGTGAAACGGAGCCACGTCTTCTACCGAGGCCCTTCATCATGTAGAATGGCTCTCGACACAACATTGTTATGGGAGGTTATGATAATAGAAATACACCCTTCTGACCTCTGTGTACAAGTACAACAGCCACTGTGAGGACAACGCACCTCACGAATAAAAGCAGAGACAATCACCTTCAGGAGCTCACTGCTTGCATTATTTATTCAAAGGCCAGTGCAAATTTTAAGAACCAAAATCTAGATTTTTTTTATATGCTATTGATTTATTCCACACAACTTGTTCTTGCCAGCTTAGGTTCCTTTAGATTGCCACTTATTTTAAATGTGTTACCAACTGCTGTATCTTGATGTTTTTTGCATTTGCATTTATCAAATACAACAAAAATTTTAAAAACGATAAAATTACATCATATGAGAATTTACAGCAGTAATAAACACCTTAATGATATATTGTTGACCACTGAAGCTCAACAATTTACCAGCATTTAATATTTCTGACACGACTCCCTCCTTCTCCTTTCTAACGATGCTCCTGCTTGAAGGGCTCCAGTCTCATTATATTTGTTGTTTTTCATTTTTGACATTTAAAAATGTCAATAGAATGCACTGCACCTAAAACGTATGATAATTTAGCAGATGATTGGCTCATATTTATCGGGAGTCCTCTAAAGCTCAGCAGTTTTCTTTATCGTGCTGTTTTGACCAACTTGTTTTCCAAAATATCCATGCAGTCAGCAGATGAAAAAGAGGCTTCAATAATTAAAAGTAGGTTAACACTACTCCATGGCTTTGGTGATATTGGACTTACAGCACTATACACACACTATTATACAGAGGTGAAACAAAGTCATTGGTTTGCAAGTGACAAGTAAGTCTCAAGTCTTGCCTTTTAAGTCTCAAGTCCAGACCAACAAGTGGCAAGTCAAGTCCACGTCCTAAAATGTGTGCTTTGAGTTCTGAACAAGAAACAAATTTGATGCTGTTTAAGATTTTTAAACAGAATAGTAATTAGTAAATTAAATTAGTAATTTTGCAGAAATAATTATTCCTTATTTGTGTTCATTAATTTTAGAACATTTAAAAGCAAAATGATGAAGTGTCCCTTGGAAATATTATTCCTGTGTCTAGGGTTGGGGTTTGATAGTATTTTATCAAATCTGAATTTTTAATCCCTAATTGAATCCATTTGTATTCAGCTTTGAAATGAACTAAAACTCAGAGATGTAACAGAGGTCTGTACTTTTTGTTGGCTGAGAAGGCAGAAACACCACAGTTTGGAGAGCCAGCATAGTGATCAGATGTATCTAACTGACTTTTATGAGCTACTTGTTCTAAATACTGGAGGTCCTGGTTCAGAACTACTAAGACAATCATTTTGAAACATTGATATGATATGAATCAAACTTTAACAGGGAGATTCAGGCAACTGAAATTGAAGTGAAGCAGCTATATTTTTTCACTAGAGAAGACTGGTCACTCTGTTGACCTTGTTGAACTATAACCCCATTTGGGATGGGGCTAATTAAAGTACAAACACACACCATCCACTCGTGATATTAGATAAATGTTAGAGAGTGATGCTTCTTTTACCTCAGAAATTATCTTTGGCCAAGTATAGACACCAAAAAATAGCTACTATTAATTGCTACATCTGATATAATCTGTCACCTGAGTAGTTTGTCATTTCACCCGAGGAAAGTTAAAAAAAATTAGACACCTGCTTACCTGAATGTTTTGTTGTCCGAATGGGATAATGTTTTTGGAGTGTGCTTCCAAACGCACCTTTCCCTCCTGCTTGTGCAACGTGATTGGCTGAAGTCCATCTGTTGTCAGGATGATGCAGAGTTGATGTGCTGCAGACTTTTTACAACATATTTTCAGTCTTTGGGCTCAGGGAGGATAGCAAATCATTGCAAGTCAAAAGGCTAATGTCCAAGTGAAGTCAGAAATAATTGGTGTTAAAGTCAAAGAGAATTGCAAGTCGCTTAGTTGACGAGAACAGGACACCGTTGGGATGGTTGTAGACTTTTTTTCTCTGCAACCTTGTTACTCCAAACAACTGTCCCTCATAAAAATAGAAGGCAATTGTTACCATATTCACTGGCTTTATTTATTTATGTATTTATTGTAAAACGTCTTAACCTATAAAAAAAGAACAAATGATAAATAGCATTAAAAAATGAAGATAATAGTGACAGACTGAATGCAGTATGTATGTAAATGCACATTGATAAATGTTTTTGTGACAGCTTAAACCTAAAAAGAAACTTGGCTGATTTCAGGAAGCTTGTTTCACCAGTGCCCATACTGAGAAGGCCCAATTACCCTTCTATTCAGCCTGGACACAGGAAAGACAAACAACCCACGCCCAAAGATCCCCAGCTGTGATTTAAGGGATAAAAAGGCCAGAGATACAGAACTGGGATAGTTGAGAACAAGCTCTGTAGGTGATCAGTAAAATCTTGACATCAGTTCTAAAATTTACTTGCAGCCGGTGTACTGTGGAAAAGCTGGAAAAGGTCTAAACTGGTCACGTCTATTAGATTTAGATAAAAGCCTAGTCTAGATAATGTGAATTGTTTAATTTATGTAATTAAATGAGCCTCACTAAAACAGTTTCCAAGAGCTGTTATCCATAACAATGAGCTGGGGATGTACTATCTGCAAAATTAAATCATGGTATTGTAAGCCAGAGTGAAAATGACCTCAAAGTCAGAGCGAGAGCACCGGTGAATGCTTAATTAGGCAGTTAGTGTTGGCAAGCTTGCTGGCTAAATAATGGTGATGGTGTAGATCCAAAACAGGAGCAAACATTTTGCAGAGTTTTCAGCTGTAAACCTTGCGGAGGCTGCCAAAGAGTGTAACTGCTGGCTATAACACAACGCCTACTACTGTACCACCCCCATACCGACTAACTATGTCCCTCTCTCTTTCAACTCACAATTGAAATTCAATAAAGCTTTACTGACATGATGTGTTGATTATAAAATATCACCAAAGCAAATAGAGATGAATTAAGATGATTAATGACTGATGTGAATTCTATATATGAAAAGCCTGTATCACAAAACAAGTCCAACCTAAGCCCTATTCGCATGGGACTAGTATTACCAGGGGACCTCATATGATTTAGTAATTAGCCCCCAACCCCTGTGTTTCGTGTGGCACATTTGCACGGGATAAGCAGTCTGTATTTTTCACTAAGATATATATATATATATATATATATATATATACACACACACACACGTGTGTATATATATATATATATATTAAACATCCTGTTTCATTTCTAATTGCNACCAGGGGACCTCATATGATTTAGTAATTAGCCCCCAACCCCTGTGTTTCGTGTGGCACATTTGCACGGGATAAGCAGTCTGTATTTTTCACTAAGATATATATATATATATATATATATATATATATACACACACACACACGTGTGTATATATATATATATATATTAAACATCCTGTTTCATTTCTAATTGCCAATGCAGCCTCCAAAAAACTTGGCAAAACAACAGGGGACTAATCATTATCGTTATGACCTCTGTGTTTGGTAATTTGTGGAATTTTCGCTTTACAAATTACGGACATGGCAGATTAGCACGGGATTAAGATCACAGGCGACGTGTTATTATAACAAATTACTAGAGGTCCCAAGTTAACACTAGTCCCGTGTGAATAGGGCTTTTCCCATGGCTCTCTTTGGGTTACCTGGCTTTACTGGATTGGATGAACATTGGAGATCCGGATAATGTGCATCACGAAGCTTGTTATCAATTGGCCCAGTTAAATCTGGGTTTTCCAATCCAATGTGAGCAAGTTCACATGAAAAAAATAGAGTTATAAATTACAAGCAACAGCATCAGAACCGTCAGTGGAGTACTTACCATGATATGAGGCAGGTGATTGAAAAATGAGGTAAATTGGATAAATGGTAAATTGGAGAACTTAATGGAACAACACTTTATTCAACTATAAAAATTGCATTTCCTGCAGAAAATGCGTGTGAATGCTGAAAGCTGTAATGAATTTGCAAAACACTGCTGAAAATGCAGAAATGTGAAATGAATTGCCAGAATTGGAAGCTAAACTGTATTAGAAGAAAAGTAAAGAAGCTAAGAGCTGAAATACATTGCTGGAAAAGCTGAAAGCTAAACTTTAATATTATCAATGGTTTTCACTTCTATTGTAGTAAATTGTTGAAAAAAGCACAATATTAATCATTATTAATAAGTATAAATGGTGGAGAGAGAAAAAAAACTTAAATAGAAGCAGAAATGTCCTTAAAGAGCAAGTTTTAACATTTGAATGGTTTCTGTAGATTAAAATATGCAGAAGTAAAAGTCAAAGAAGAATAAATTACAAAGTATTGCTGCTCTAAAAGTGGAAGGCTCAAATGTATTTCACAACACTGCTCAAAAACCTGGAAGCTGAAATGTAAAAAAAATGTTGTTCTCCACCACCATGTCAAAACACTCCATGAGGCAACATCTTTTGGAGGAATGGTGCTCATCCCTCCAGTGGCGTTCCACAGACTTGACAGGGAGCATTAAAGCGGTTCTGGGGAACATGATGGAACAACACTTTATTAAATAAAGAGTCTTTATTTTTGGTTTATGACAAGCAGCTTTATGTTCTCCTGCTAGTTCTGTATGAACATTTTTGACTAAGGAAAGTTAGAATAGGCTATATTCCTTAAAGGGAATGATTGACCGCATTTCTGGGGCAAATTCAGGCAAATTTAAATCCCAATTTTCTTCATGTTTTTCCCCATTTCATTTTCTGACTTTGTTCATGGGCACAGAATCGTTTTCTCTGCCCAAGCTCTGTTTTCTATGGTGACCTGTTTGAGTAGCCATTGGGTAATCACAAAGGTCTTAAGTTGACATCATGAGTCAGACGAGACAGGTCATGAGTCCAAATGCATACCTGCAAACTAGTCGCTTTTTGGCGAAATTCGCCGTTTTGAACCAAAATATGTCATTCACGTGAATCCTGTAGATCTGAAGAGTTTTTTTTTATGGGGGGGGGTCCTCAAGTGGCCAGTGCAATTTCCCGTAGACTGGAGTGAGAACAGAGACATTTCAGAAAGCTGTTGTCACATGGAGATCTTTTTCCCAATAAAACATCTTTGGTGAGACCTTTTGAGTCTTTTGGCCAATCAGAATCAAGATAACAGCATCGTCTTCTTTTCCACGGATGTTTAAAGTAAACTTTTCGCGGTACTACTACAATATACACTAGTTTTGAGGTAAGTCTCATTTGCTGCCAATGACCTAATATGCTGTTTAACTAACTTAACGTTAGGTAACTAGTTGCTAAAGTAGCATTAACTTGCCAAATCAAGTTGAAGTGTGTCATGATACATTTTTCACGTTCACCCATCAAATCATTCCCAACCTGTTTATAATGGAAAGCTTGCCAGCTTGTTAGCACACCAGCTAACGTTAACTTCAGTGAATTGTGTATTACAACCATACAGTCTATGAGTACAACATTACAGTTGGCAGGAACAAGAGATGAGCCCCAGCGACAAAATAAGTAGCTCAGAGTCAGAGAGAGAAGGATGGCGTTGGACTGCCAGCCATCTACAAGTGCTGCAGAGAAAAGGATGGAAGTGGTAGATGAGGAAACTGGGGCAAGAAAGAAGCACATTGCTAAGCAGCGAAAACAAGCACTTGTACAGGCCAAAAGACTGAAAAAATAAACTAAATTAATTCATTTTCTTCTCGGAGTGCACCAGAATGCTTCGTTTACATATTAAAATCACAAAAAATGTCTTCTGCCCACCCTTAACCCAGCACAGATCATTTTGACCAGACACCAAGCACAGTATGTAACATTTTATATTAAACTGGAGTTTTCCTGTAAATTGCCAATTTATAATTAACCTTTTATTTTCTTTCTTATTTTAGCTACATTTATATGTCAGTCAGTTATATAATACAGTTACATAAACATGTTATTTTGGCAATGGTGAATGGTATTAAAAGTGAACTAAAAAGCATGTCACACACAAATGTATATACAAACATGTAGGAGGGCCTTTAAATACTCAAAATATT
>LKNJ01003477.1:0-46690 GCA_002120245.1 Maccullochella peelii
GAGCGCAGTGCTCTGGTGGGGTAATAGGGTGCTATGAGCTCTTTAAGACATGAAGGTGCCTGACCAAATTCTATTCTGGATTTTACGGGAAGCCAGTGCATGTGGTTTTAAATCTGAGTCTGTCCTTTCACAGTCAGAATCAGCACATTTGTTGCAGAAATTGTGTTATAATCACACATTTCATTACAACATACTCTATGCCAGACCTCATATGTCATTGGATATTGCTTAAGATATAAGGTATAAGATAGAACTTCATTAATCCTGAAGGAAATTCTTGTGCCAGAGATTGCTCAAAAATTAAAAACAACATAAGAATAAAAACAATAGAATAATAAATATAAAGTGTTTAAGGAGTAAATGCTAACACCAGTGCCCAATAGAATAACAATAAAGGTAAGATAAATTTAGTTAAATAAATTAACTAAAATAGAAAAATAACATTGCACATGATACTCTGAAAAGTAATATTGCACATCACACTGAAAAGTAATATTTCACATGATATTGATATTATTGTTATTGTTCTCAGTGTCCGATGTTTCAGCTGTCTGTCCTGCAGAAGGGGGAGGAGTTAAACAGTTTGATGCTCCACTGGTAGAAAACATCCATTTTCCATGAAATGTTACTTAAAGATCACTTTATGTACACAGGTGACTATTTTTGGGGGATGTTTCTCGATTTCAGTTGCATCGCTGTCTTCATGACCTTTCTAAAGAAGACAGGCTGCCAGACAGAGTTATTTCAGAGTCCCACAACAACAACAACAACAACAACAACAACATGTCCTGCAGTCCGAGGTCGTGACCTTCCCCTTGTGACAAATTGGTCTTTGGTAGCTCACAGCCAGAGAGTGCGTTATCCGACTCCGATTTCTGAGTGTGACAAAGGGCCGCGTTGCTCACTGAAGGCTCTGGACTGAAGACTGCAGACTCATGTTGTTGTTAGATGTTCATTAAGATGTCCTCATTACATTTTAGTAACTTTTAAAGAGTAAGATCACATATGCAAAGTGAAAGAGATGGCAAACAGGAAGCAGTGTGATCAGATGAGTTGGAGTTCAGTCATCATCTTAACTGACTGCTCACAAACACAAATAGACACAAATCTCTCTATGTGTACTGCTTGCTTCAGGCTTTATTCATGCTGTCTGGTTGGCTCTGCTCAGAAACCACACATGATCCATCCTCGAACTTTGGCATTCAAGCCTCTTGTGCTTCCTCAAATCAAAATCTGTAACAAGTAACAAACGCTCGCCTCACTGTAGAAAGGAAAAGTGCCTGTAAAAAGTTAGTTGTTCATGAAGATCAGCAGCTGTAGTCAGCTTTACATATACATTTATTTCCACATTTCCATAAAAAAAAATTGAAATTAACTAACAGTTATTTTGTACTATCTGTTCATTTTCTGTTTGCTTTTTACATTAAATAGTTTTTACTTTTAAATGTCAGAAAATAGTGAAAAGTGCCCATCACAAAGTCCAAGGTGATGCCTTTTAAATGTCTTGTTTTGAGTCCAGAAGATCTAATCCCAAAGATAATGAATTATCACATAAGACAAAGAAAAGCAGCAAATCCTGACTTTTGAGCCAGAACCAGCAAATGTTTGGTATTTTGGCTTGAAAAGTTACTGTAATATTTAATCGATTATCAAAATGTCCAGAGGAATTTCAGTGAAACCATGCATGCTGCATAATCCACTTCTTTGCTCCCTCTCTGTGTGCTCAGTGTTTTGCAAACAGTCATAATAGTGCTAAAATGTAGATATTACAGGACTTAAAGTTGAAGCGGTGCAGCAGGCCGGGACATGAGCAGTGTTTTCATCTGAGCAGTGTAACGATACAGACAGTCCAGCCTACAGTAGGGTTGTTTTTGGTTTTAGTAGGTCACACTGTTGTTCAGTTACATTCCTTTATGATCCCTTTGTGATAACAGTGCTGCCATATCAGAGGGAGCAGAGAGCGAGCGCACACACACACACACACACACACACACACACACACACCCGTCAAAAGCTCATGTAAGACTGACTTTATAGAAAGATCAAAAGGAGTGAGAACTTTTCTATTTCTTAACATTTTAACTTTAACAGAGAAACTTAACAAAACAAAGAACAGGAGGACTCGGATGAGGTCATCAATTAAACCCAGACAGATACACAAATACAGTTCATTACAAAGGGAACTGTAGTTTTAATGCTTCACTGAGAGCAGTATTTGATTCAGACTAAATGTCTGCTGGAGTGTTTGTCTTGTTTTCTGATTGTTGGACCTCCATGAAGAAGGAAACTGATTATTCATTGATTCATTCATTCGTTGATTGTCGAGTAACTTTTATCTCGTCACACAGCTTTACATTTGGTAACACATTTACAGACATCAGTTGCTCCCGCAGCGTTTCATCTGGCTGAGCTGCTGCGAGTTTATTTAACTGCCCCAGTTTTAAATGTTCTTCACATGCAGAACATTTCCCACCGCTGTCTGTTTCTATTCACATTATAAATGAAAAGACTCGGGATATTATGATACAGAGGTTCATCTTGTGTGTTTGTGAGTTCACAGGCCAGTGGGTCAGTAGAGGTTGGAGGGTTAAGACATTAGTCTGTCAGACTGTCTGCTACAGTAACATACAGGGTTACCCTGTCTGAGAAGGAGGGCTTGTGTGTGTGTGTGTGTGTGTGTGTGTGTGTGTGTGTGTGTGTGTGTGTGTGTGTGTGTGTGTGTGTGTGTGTGTTCAGTAAGTCTTTATGTAGCTCTACATAAATTGTGTATGATTTTCCATGAGTAGTAAAGCCTACAACAAAAAGAAAAGGGTGGAAAGACGTTTTGTAGAAGGTGTGAAGGTGTGAAGAACACTAATCATCACCTATTTTGGTAATCAACTAATAAAGTTATTTTTCAAGCAAAAATTCCAAAATACTTGATTGTTCCAGGTTCTCTTTTTCTTGGTCTTACATTATAATAAATTGAATACTTTTGGGGTTTGGCTATTGCTTGGACAAACCAAGACATTTGATGAGTTCATCACATATTGTGATGACCATTTTTCACTGTTTTCTAATGTTTTATAGACCAAACGGTTAATCAGTTAATTGAGAAAATAATCTGCAGATTAATCGATAACAAAAATAATGGTTAGGTACAACCCTAATCAGCTCTCAGTCTTGGTCTTTCCACCCTTTTGTGTTGTAATAACTGTAAAAAAATCTTAATTTAATTCAGTGTTTGTGTAATGAGTTCTACTCATTATTGTCAACATATTTAACCTGAGTGAAATTGTACCTAACTAATAAACAAACTAATTGACTCTGTCTTGAATGTGCAGGCGAGTTGTCCCAGCAGAAGCTCTCTGGCACAGTGCTGGACTTCAAGAACACCGAAAAATGCCCAGGAAGCAGCAACAACATTCAGACCAGCATCAGCTTCCAGTGTGGGAAAACCATGGTGAGACTTAAACACACAAGAAAGTATTTTGAAAGAGATGATTTGTGCTTTTCCAGGAGCAGTGGTGGCCGGTATGACCCCCGACCCGGCAGCAGGATAAATACCTGAGTGGGGAAAGTGAAAGAGCCCTTGATACTTCCCTGGTTACACAAAGGTTAAATACTTAGAAAATACTGGAATAAACGATTGGTATTAGTTGCCTTTGTTCCTATGTGTCAGCTGTGTCAGCTAGCACCTGGTCTACATTGTTTGTTCTGCACGTCAGAAGCACAAACTGCTGCAGTCTTCTTTGAGTGTCTGCACTGGATCAATTCAAGAGTACCGCTTTGTTTTGAGAGCTTACAACCTAACAAACTGTGTCTTAGATCAAACCCCTCCCATAATTTTTGAGCTTTCATTTGAATCATATTTCACTATGTTCTCTTTCTGTGAAACAAATAAAAAAGCTGAAATGACATTTATCGTATATCCAGAAGCAGCTGTCAGCTGCACTGAAAGGAAGTGGATCTGTAAATACAAATCATGTAGGACAACGACCTGCTATATTATCTGCTCACTTGAGTCAGTAGTGTGTGTCTGCGGCCTCGGTGGTGGCTGAGTGGTGGGTTGACATTAACATCATTTCCTGTCACAAAGACGAGTTTTCTGTTCCACCAGAAGATGATCGGCACTTGATTTTCAGTTTACAAAGTGTGAAGTGAAGAAATGAAAGTGGCTTTCATTAAACTTTTCAGTAACCTAGAAGAAGAAGTGGTGAGAGCTGGATGCAGATAATCTGCAATAACAATTAGCCTCAGCAGAACTGCGCCACTGGTACAGAGCTGACACCCTTTAGTTGTTTGGTTATTTTCAACACTTACAGACATGATTTATTTTTTGCTTTACATTTTTTATGCAGAAATGGTGCCACTCATAAGAAGAGAGACTATTTTGGACAAACAGTTTGTGTTTACATTCCGTGTCTCTCACTAAAACACATTGTGTGTATCCTTGAAATCTTCATTGTTTACATCTGTGTTTATTTGCTTGTGGTCTTCTTCTTCCCTGCCTCTGTGGGTGCATCGCTGCGTTTCTTGGTGCATTATAACCACCTGTAGATCAGAGGAATAGTGTGAAACGTCACCCGTGTGGTGCACAAGAACAAACAAAATGGGGACTGACACGTAAAACCATTGCTCCATAGTGATACTAGGGTAAAGAACTCCACAGGGTACCTTTTTTTTAATAATAATTCTTCATATCCTATTGTCTAGTTTCTTATTTACATCTATGCTTCTTGACTTACAGTACTTGTTTTATCTTTCTCTATATTTTCTACTTACTATGTTCATTGTTATGCACCAATATACCAAAGCAAATTCCTTGTATGTGTAAACCTACTTGGCAATAAACCAGATTCTGATTCTTTAATATATAACCTTCATGTTTTTAATCTTGACAGTGCTGAACAACTGAATCAAGTAGCTCAAAATTCACACTTTGTCATAAATAATAGTTTTGTCATTCCTTCACTTCCTCCTCTTAATCGAAAAAGTTCTCACACAACACTGGAAATCGCTAAACTAGGCCAAAAAAAAAAGTCCCCCACACACACGCACGTATGCGCACGCACACACAAGTGTTCTTGAGAAGCCCTCGAGCGACTGTTGAACTTTCAACCACTCCAGCAGCAGCAGACTGTGGTTGAGCTGGGTAGCACTCAGCTGTAATTGTGAAGTTAAGCATTTACTTTCCTCCAAACCATGTTATATATAAATAAAACAAGTAACATATATTCTGTAGTATAACAAACACTTGACACATTTGCCATAAAGCGGCCAATATGGTACTAAACCTTCCCTTAATATCATGTTACACATGTTTCTTTGGCCTTGTTTCTCTCCAGAGCAGTGCTTCTTATTACACAGCACTATAATGTGTTGGTCACTCTTCTCAACATGAAACTATCTGTCTTAATCATGTTCCTGTGATTGTGCGCTGCAGGGGACCCCAGAGTTTGTTGCTGTGTCACAGTGTGTCCATTACTTTGAGTGGAGGACCTACACTGCCTGCAAGAATGATAAATTCAAGCCACAGAAGGAGGTATGTGGTGGAACATGAGACGGGTGGGCTGACTCACTGACGAGAAGGTTTGAGGTGTAAGAACGAAACTGCTGCAGTGTCTGTTGAGGTGTGACATGTAAGAAACAAAGAGCCACAGAGGTGTTGAAGAGGAAATCTTCCCACTCTTGTGAGGATGTACAGAGTTTACAGCATGTATTTATCGGTGTAGAGGATGTTGTCACAATGAAGCTGTTAATGTTCGCTTAACATGGAATAAGTGAAAGAATGTGTGGAATGAATTAAACTTGCTGTTTAAGTAACAGATATCTGTTGCTAAAAGAGCGGCAGACACACATGTGTTGGTCAGATGAAAATCAAACAACAAAATAAAAGAAAATGAATTATCAGTTATGAAACTTTGAACTATGAAACTATGAATCATTTATGAAACTTTTTACTCAATTTTTTGTGCTTCTGTGAAATCGATTAAATTAACCAAAAAACTACACTTTAATTAAAATCCAATAACAGAAATCTGCTGGTCCTTAATTATTTGAAAATGTAGTTTCTCCCTCTAAAAGTATTAAAATGACTAATAGTACCCTTATAAGTTACTACATTTACTGAGTTTATTATATTGACAGATTCATCACAGTTTAGAGGGGATTTTTATTACATGGTTGTTGCACATTAATCAGAATGACTATACTGTCTGTCACATGCTACACACCTGCACCATGCTGTACAGAACCACAATGTCCCAACAAGCAGAACATTTAACAACCACACAATGATCTCATATAACAGTTCTTATCTATTTTACATGAGTTTCAAGGAGGGCTGTCTTTATTTTTAATAGCCTTTATAAATAACCTCCATTTCCCTCTATGAATCCAACTTTAAGTGATAATGAAAATGTGTCCGTACAGCAGTTTAAGCTGCCGCCTCCTCTGTGTCCAGGTGCCCTGCTATGTGTTTGACTCAGACGGTAAGAAGCACGACCTCAGCCCTCTGATCAAAGTGAGCGATGGCTACCTAGTGGACGACGGTGACGACAACATCGACTTCTACATCAACATCTGCCGAACTCTCAGTGAGTACCTGAGGGAGGGTGGCGGTATGAGTGGATGGATAAATGTCTTAGAAAATGAAGTACTGATCAGATTCAGTAATACTGGGCTAATTGTGTGTGTACTTTCTTATTGTTTTTTTTTTTACAGTTTTGATTACACATTATTCCACTCAAAGAGGGTTAGAAAATAGAGACACCACAGAAGAAGAGAAGAAAACCTTATTGTCAAAGTGCACAGTCAACTAAAATTGAAATTTGTCTGAAATTAAGAATTTGAAAAACTTTTATTCTTAACAAGTGTCGCACATATTAAAACATTTGTAGAATAGCCTCTCTGACAAAGAAGTGCTAGTTGTTGTTTTTTTAAGTTCTGTTTTTATATTAGGCCGCTCCCTTATGAAACTTTTTATAAAAGTTTACAGAATCATCAGTAAAGATACCTGCTGATCAACACTGTTGATAGTTTGAGATTTTAAGCAAGTAAAGCCATCAAGAGCTGAAGTTATACTGAGATAAATGTGATATAATGCCCACGGCTGCACTACTGTAGCTTGAGCTTTACTGCTAGCAGTTTTTTGTTTTGTGTGTTCAGTTTGACGTACGTTACCAACCCACCAAGTTGTTTTCATATTATATACAAACTTCCTTTTCTTTCCCATCCTCTCTCAGAACGCCCAGACAAATCCTGCCCAGAGGGCTCTGCAGCCTGTCTGATCACCAGTAACGGCTCCTACAACATGGGCTCTCCTACCAAACGGCTAGAGCTGGTGTCCAACGACAGGTATCGTCCTGATGAAAGCTCTCATCTGTCGTCTGACTTAGTCTCAAAAGTTTCTATGATTGTCGGAACGTCCAGGATGTGCAGATGGGTTTAAGAGTTTGTGTTTAGTCTGTGTTGAGCTGTTACATCATATATGTCTGGAGAGTAACCATTACTGGACAGAAGGATAAACTTTTAACCGAATGAAAAGGGGAAATCTCTTTAATCAGAACTTTACTTTTTCTTTACTTGTTTCTTGTCTCCTCTCCTCTCAAGACTGAGGTTACAGTATGAATTCAGTGCCAGTTCGTCTCCTCCAGCCATGTGCAACGGACACACTCCTGCCGTCACCATCACTTTCATCTGTCCATCAAGCAGACATTCGGTAGGTTACACAAACTTATATATATAGTACATACGCAAACAATTGGTTGTATCTATTTGTTTTATTTTAACCTGGTTTTTATGATTTTCTACACTGTACTTGCAAAAATGCTTGACTGTAAAGTGTCTTTTGGTTTCACAGGGCAGCACTCCTCAGATGACGGCTGAGTCAAACTGTCGCTACGAGGTGGAGTGGGTGACTGAATATGCATGTCACAGAGACTACCTGGAGAGCCATACCTGCAAACTGACCAGCGAACAGCATGACTTGTCCATAGACCTAACACCTCTCACCTTGAGCTGTAAGTAGTTCTTCCTCTAAACCTGTGATCTCAAACCGCCACTCCAGGGGCAACTTGACCTCTTAAGAATACTTTTTTTTTTTTAATGTTTTCCCATTTACATTTTTCCCCCGTCTTTTATTTTGAAGTAATCACTTTCAAGGCTGCAAATATGGAGGATACAAATTGCCTTTTTATTTCATATTTAACAAAGCAAGCTGCACCATACTGCTGGTTTACAGTGGTGCACCTGACACCAAAAATGCAATTGTTTTTTTGTTTTGTTTTTTCATGGAGTTCAATGTGACTGCTTCCTGTCTCAACATAGGGAGAAAGCTGCTGTTCTCAAGGAGTTCGATCTCAAACGGTGTTACTTTAATAAACTTGGAGAGCAGTATGGAGGGAGAGGAAGGGGAAAGATGAGTTGTTCGGCTTCAGAGTGTACAGAGTTGAAGTGTATAGTTTAAAAAAACAACAACATATTAGCACTGGTGTATTTCCTCCGCTGAGTGTCCAAGCTGGCCAGTGGCCTCTGTGTAATTTGAATTTGAGACTCCGTGATCTAACCTCACATTTTTATACAATAGTAAAACCTCTTAAGGAAGTGAGTAGCAGACAGAATGCTGTAACTTTGCGAACATGTCCTCATTCCTCAGACTAGTTTTTACGAGGTAGAGCTATGTGAGTGAACACACAAGCACAGAAGAAGGTGTACTGGTACATGAAACTACGAAGATGGTTATTCAAAGTGTGCTTTTTAAATTAGAATAAATCTCAAACACTCCTTCTCTCTTGTATTATCCACGATTACATATTTAACCTGCAAGAAGTATTAGCTCATAGTGCCGCTTTATAAAAAAAAATCCCAGTTAGAGGAAGCAGCTTTATGAGTAAACAATCCTGACCTTCCTTATTTTAGTCAGCTTGTTGTGAGTAATGGAAAAAGCTGCTTCCACTTATTGTCACAGTCCATGCACATTCTGTGTGTGCCATGATGTGGGCCACAGTTTACTGTCTAACTAGAAGTAGCGTATCTCTTGTGTTAATACAAGCGGCTGTACGAATGAATGAAAGTCAGATACTGCTCATTTCAAATTGTAGCTGATTGCTCGCAGTGATTTTGTCCGTATTCATCATCTTTAAAGGAATAGTTGCACATTCTGAGGAATACGCTTATTCGCTTTACATGAAAAGATTGATTAAAAACAGACAAAAATGATGCTTACTAGAAATGTTACATCTGTAATCTTATAAAAATATTATCATTAGTATTATACTCTGAAAGATGCCCACAGTAGTAGTGATTAGATGAAGTATGACTCGTAACTGAAATCTGACATGGTCCATTGAGACTTACAGTCAGATGATGATTATGATAATAATTAGTCATTGGACAAATAATAATAATAATAATAATAATAATAATAATAATCTTTATTTATAGAGCACTTTTCAAAATCCACGTTACAAAGTGCTTTACAAAGACCGCAAAATAAAACATTGAAGTCATAAAATCAAGAAAACAGATACCAATATAGAATAAAAACATTTTAAAGGAAATAAAAGACAGTTCAAAGAAAATTTAAAACTTACGTAAAAGCATACGTCAGCCTAAACCCTTCGATGTCATTTTGTGTTTGTGTGTAGCTACAGACCATCCGTACTATGCACTTTCTGGGCCCGGCGACAGGGATGAAAGCTACTTCTACTACCTGAACGTGTGTGGAAATATCCCCACTAAGGAATGTGGCGATGAGCCCTACATATCGTCCTGCCAGGTGAAGAAGTCCGGAGACCTGAAGAAGGTGGCCGGAAGAAATCAGAACCAGACACTACGGTACGGAAAAATCATGCTTTCACAAATACTTTGTAATAACTTTACAACAGTGGGGACGGGAAGCATCCATTGCACAGTAATTCACTTATAAATGAAAAGCTGAATGCATAAGCAATAAAACACAGTCTTGCTCAGTTCAGCACTCTGTCTGCTTGCGGACAGTCAGATGTATTTCTGGCATGTCAGGAGTTTTGGTCAGATGTCTTGCTGTCTGAGCAGTTCCACAGTCTGATTTCCCTCATGGCTGCTGTAAGAAAACAACCTGTAGTGAGCTTTTAACATTACTGGAGTGTTATATTACATTTTGTGGCTAAAGCTGCTGTGATATAAAACAGAACGGACACCATATTAACACGCAAATCTGCCCAGCTACAGATAGTTCAACCCACTGGCAGCCAACCCCCTCATTTGCGAGGCATCCAAAGCTTTCTGTTTGGTCATTATTATGCGAGGATGTTGTTGTCTCTGTGTTGACCCATGTAATGAAGTCCACAAACAAAAAAAGGAGATCTGAAGAATTTATAGTATAACCTGCCGCGCAAACACTTCCACAAAGCTGACCACACAGAATCAGCCTCCATGTGACTTTTTAAAAAAGTCTTTTTGATGATTCCCCCAAGTTTTAGATTGCACAAGGTTTGGTTTTTCCAGAACAGTAGAGACACACTACAGGAATAGCATGTCAGTCTCAGAAATGATCCATGAACAGCTCAGGTAGAACATATGAAACATTGGCTCGTTGATGAAATGTCAAACTTTTTCTTAACTCTTTCTTAACTCTCTCCCCCCCTGTGTTTTCTTTCATCTGTAGTTATTCAGATGGAGATCTAACTCTGATCTACCCAGATGGCAACAGATGCTCCACTGGCTTCCAGAGAATGACCATCATCAACTTTGAGTGCAACAAGACTGCATGTGAGACCGAAGTTTCCTTTTTCCCCTGTTTGACTTTTTACTTTTACATTTTGTTTACTTTGGCATCATCTGGTGATAGATATTTTAAAGAATTACATTTCGGCAGACGACACGACACGCTGCTAATGAGATTTTCTTTCCACTATACATTATGTACATACAATTTGTATTGTACATGATGCACAATATCTCAATGAAATATATGGTTTCATTGTTTTTGCATTTCCAAAATTAAACTAATTGAGACAAAGGAGCACTACATTTACAGGTCAAAAAAATTAAATAAAGGCTCTGTGACTTTGCTAGCATTCTTCCTGTGTAAATTTTCCTCCATTAATGTAAAATATATTGTATTTTCCCCATTTGGAGATTCTCAGAAATTCTCTCCCCCAACTTCAAGTCATTTTTTAAATTGAATTACTCGTGTGCTGACTGAATGATTTGTGCATTTTTGTATGTCTCCTTGTTTAATTCCCTCGTATAAAGTCCTGTCATAACTTCAACTTAATTCTTGGTTTGTCTTATTTCCTGCAGCAAACGGGGGGCGAGGGACTCCAGTTTTTGCGGGGGAGACAGACTGCACCTATTACTTTGACTGGGACACGGCCTTCGCCTGCGTCAAGGAGAAGGAGGATCTACTGTGTCGAGTCAGAGATGGCAACAAACACTATGACCTTTCACCCCTCACAAGATACCCTGGTGAGTTCAGCAGCTCAGTTTATTGCGTCATCCAACTGGGAGAAATAAGCTCCCTTTTCAGTGGTGATCAGACTCCAACCTTAATTTAATAACAAGGCTTTGAGATTTGTATTTTCACAATTTGCAGAATTATACTAATTAAATTAAGTCCACCTCTGATAAAATTACATTTGATTATGTATTTATTGTTGAATTGGTTAACACTAGATTGGTTGTTTAGAAAGTCCTTGTTCTGAACTGATTGACTGATGAAATGTTTTGACAAAAATCCAAATATGTATGTGTAAATCTCCATTCAGACAGGATTAATATTACAGAGGGAGGTGGGAATTTGAGATACTCACTGTGCTCCACGGTAATATAATATATGCCAGTTTGCCAAAATGTAAACAATATAAGCTAAAAACGGGCCTCAAAAGAGATCAGCAGTACCTATATTTGATGATCTTTTACGTGGTGTTGCTCTCCTGATGTTTTTTTTCTTTCTGTCCTCATATTGGTTCCTTAATGGACTGTGTGGCCATAATGTGTTGGTGTTAGCAAGTTTCCGTCTATCAATATAGCATCTTTTCCATGCTGTCTGTTGTTGCTAAAAAAATCACCTTCTCCTGTGTCTCTGCACGTTGCTTCAGGGTCAGATGTTAGTGGGAACTGGGAGGCGGTGGATGCTAGATCTCCGAAGTCGGACTCCCGTTTCTACCTAAACGTCTGTCACAAAGTCACCCAGACTGGAGGTGCCGCTGGCTGCCCGGTGAATGCCTCCATCTGTGCCGTGGGTAAGAGTCTTAATGGAATGAGACAATTTCAGATTTTTTCCCCCCTAAAAACAAATCAGTGATGGTGGTGTAGGGAAGTCAAGGAGTTGTAAAAACGTTGCCAAATTCATGAAATTGACAGGAATAGTTGTGGCCATCTGGCCCTCACTCTTCAACATTTATTCATCATTCGTGGTTGTCAGCTATTAAAAACACATTAACAAGCCATACCTTTGCGGTGGATGCCATATTCCTTTTTATTATAATGAACATGACCAGTGCAGTTTATTGATTGTGTCTCTCTGCTTCAGATAAGGATCATGGGGCCATCAGCCTTGGCAGCTTCCTCTCATCTCCCCAGAAGACAAAAATAGGAAATGACATCAGACTGGTGTATACTGATGGACATTTCTGCATCAATAAAAAGACGAGGATCCAAACTATCCTGACCCTCAAGTGCAAACCGGGTAGGTTGAACAGAGAGATACGTAGCCATTAAATATATTTTTCTTTAATATTTTATTACTTAAATCGCTCTGTCTCCTCCTACACTTCTCCTCTTCTTGCCTCGTCGCAGGATATATGGAGAGCGCTCCCGTCCTTCGTAGCGTTTCGTCTGACGGATGCGTGTACGAGTTGGAGTGGTACACTGCCGCCGCCTGCGTCCTCTCGAAGACACAGGGAGACGACTGCAAGGTGGAGGATCCTCAGGCTGGTACGACACACACAAACACACAAGTTTGATCAGTGTGGTTGGTGACTAATCAATATTTTACTCGAGGACAAAAAACACAACAGTGGGGGAAAGAGGAGAAAGAAAAAACAGGGTTCATGGGGAATGTCTGTCAGTGGAAAAAAGACGTTCAAAAAAATCGCTTCCTGAGATATTGAGATCATGAGAGGGCTTTTATGACAAGCGTTGCCTTTACCTTCTTTGACTCTACTTTAGTCCTCCTCTCTAACTAGCCTCTGTCGCTCCACAGAGCTCTCTTTCGACTTGTCGCCTCTCTCCAAAGCCGACGGTGGCTTCTACAACCTGACCAGTGGCACCTATGACTACTACATCAATGTCTGTGGTCCTGTCAAAGCTGTCAACTGTCCCGAAAAGGCCGGAGCATGCCAGGTGGAAAAGAGGTAAGAAGGAGCCATGGACATGCAAACAGGAGCCCACACTCACATATTTCTGCAATTAAGCACAACCATATACTGCACATGCACAGTGTTGGATCCAAGGGTTAATGGGTCAAAAATGACTACTATCACTACAATCTGAAGGGGAAATCTAGTTTTTAGTAGTTGTAATTACTGCTAAATCCCATTGTAGTGGATCTCAGTTGTCCCTTTGTCAAGTAAGATAGATGAGTACCACTCTTTGGGTTAGGTTTATGTGTGGTTTTGGATATATGATCTTTTGGAGGCTCAAAATGTGTAAATTCTTACTGCCACTATCAGGTTTGTATTATACATTGAGCAAATGAGAGAATAGAGTAACTAACCGTCACAAAAACAAAAAGATTTTAGGTCTGAAGGTTTGAACCCCTGATAAGAGGGATTTTAATTTTAACCAGGAGGTCATCACCTCACATCTAACATTAAATGAATCTAATGCTGCAAAAATAAAAGCGAAATGTGCGTGGATGATATGATGACTGAGGCCTTCTTGTTCATTTTTCTTCAGTTCTTGGAGTCTTGGGGAAGCGAACTCCCATCTGTCGTACTACGACGGCCTGATCCAGCTGACCTACAGTAACGGCTCCCAGTACAACGACAAAGGACACACCCTCAGATCCACACTCATCTCTTTCCTCTGTGACCCAGAAGCCGGAGCTGGAAAACCCGAATTCCAGGTAAACTCCTTCCTTTGTCTTTCCTTTCATTGTTTAAACTATATCTCTGCATTTTGTTGATAATACTGTATTTGGTTTCATTTTTACAATACGTCTACACTTTTGGACATTTTCTTTAGGTTCTTCTGTTGGCCTGTATTTAAGGCATATTTCTAATCCTGTATCCTTCTATACATTTTAATCATGTCTTAATTTTATGAATCCAGATTGAGGACAAGTACACTTATAACTTCCGCTGGTATACATCCTACGCATGTCCGGAAAGGCCTCATGAGTGTTTGGTGACAGACCCCAACACTCTTGACCAGTACGACTTATCCAGGTAACGTATGGATACATATTGTGCCACGTTGTGTTAACTCAACAAGCAACCAAGATATTTTTTCGGCAATCATAAAACAACATGCACATAACACACTTAAATATTCTCCAAAACAAGAAGACACAGTCTCAGTCCAGGGTGGGACATTACTGTAACCCACCTGCCCTCCTCCTCACCTTCTTTTTTATCTTCTCCTGCCTCCAGCTTGTCACGCTCCCCCTCCGGTCGCAACTGGCAGGTCATGGATTTGTCTGACACCCTGAACCTGAAGAAGTACTACATCAACATATGTCGCCCTATCAACGCTGTGCCAGGCTGCGACCGCCATGCGTCCGTCTGCCAGATGAAGTACATTTTCGAGCAGGTCTGTAAAAGCTAGAAACCCAACGTGAAAAATACAACTGTAACTTGAAAACTAAGCTCATAAGACCCTATCCTTTCACCATTTTAAGGTGTATTTTTACATGAAAATCTTGAGAAAAGCATAGTGTTAGCTAAGTGTTTAAACATTAGCAGTCATTTGGAGTTGTGTTTCTGTCCAGTATTCACTCTCCTTTTAGCTCTGTTTTTGGTCTCCACCGGCTCCTGAGGGAAATATGTGGCTCTTTTTAGCTGTTAAATGCTCCACTATGTTCACCAGCTAGTCTCTAACTGCGTCTGTCTGCTGTTTGGTGCTGAGCAGGTAGTGTACTGTGGGTTTTTAGAGCTTCTCCGCTGAAAACCGCTGCCTGCTGCAGCTGAAAACAAGGCTGTTAGAGCGGCAAGAGTTAACCAAAACAGTAAAATTGTGAGCCGTAGATCTAAACAATGAGCTGGAAGAAGCTATACAGTTCAATGGGGAACTGCAGAATCAGATGATAATTATCTGTGCATAATCTGCATTCCCCTTCACATTACGCATAATCATTTGATACATTGTTATTATAAAAATATTGATTATAAACGGCTGCTTTAAATCTGCAAAATAGTTCCAACAAAAACTATCTAGAATTTCACAAAGCTTGTACACATTCTAGTCTGCCATCCATAAACTGCTTCAGTTTAAAGCTAGCAAAGTACTACATAGTGTTGAGTACACAAAACCTGGACCCCTTATTAACGGTTTGTCCACCTCCTAAATATTCATGTGATCAGTCGTACTGTCTAAAAAACAGCCTTTTATTGTGTGAATGCAGACTGTATTGTGTCTTAAATGAGATTTAGGAGCTGTTTCCTCCCCTCTGTCCTCAGGGCTCTCCGAAGGAGGTCGTATCGGTCAGTAACATGGGTATTTCCAAGCGGGGTCCGATCATCGAGGGGCGTGACCAGCTGCTGCTGGAGTTCACAGACGGCTCTCTCTGTGTGTCCGACGGACAGAACCTCATGTACACAACACGCATCCACCTGGCCTGCTCCAGAGGAGCTGTGGTGAGTCAGTGGAGCACAGCTCATAAACACTGAATGTTTTGCATGTGTCTGAGACTCTGTTTGTGTTCCACACTGTGCAGTCAACCATCCCGCGTTTCCTGATGTACCAGAACTGTACTGCCAACTTTATGTGGGAGACCAGCGCAGCCTGTGCCATCACCACCACCAAGAACAATGTGAGTTCACTTATATTACAAACATATTACACATTCTTATTTGTACACTGATAAGACAACAGTTTGGAAAGATGTTACCCTGGGAATTTGATATGATATTTCGAAATAATTGGAAAGATTTAAAACATGTTTGGCTGAGGTGATGTCTTTGTGTCTCAGAACTGCTCTGTGGTGGACCCCAACACTGGCTTTGAGTTCAACCTTCAGCTTTTGGCTTCTAAGACTGGATACAAGACAAATGCGAATGGCAAGGACTTCCTGGTAAGACGGACACATGGATGGTACTCAGTAAATAACATTCATCAAATGCAGCTCTCATGCGTTGCTTGAATGTGTTTGTGTGATGTAGCCAGCAATGCATTCATGTTCACTGAGTGTGTGAGCTGGACATGCATGCAGCAAATTGATTGTTTTGTATATAATGTTTACTATAATGTAAGACAAGGCAAAGCAGCAAATATATACATTTTCGAACAATTTTTGCAATTTTCCTTGAAAAATGACTTAACGGATTCATTGATTATCAACATAGTTGCTGATTCTGTCGATCAACAAATGGATGAATTGACTCATTGTTTCAGCTCTAAAATAATAACGTAACTAAAAAAAAAACACTACAGTATAGCAGTAAAGCCCTGCAGGTGATTCCAGTCTGCAGAAGCTTGTAAAGTTTGTTTTCTGTTGAGACTGTCCAGAGATTTAACTCTTTAACTTTTAAGCAAATAACTTGTTGCGTCTTTTTCTGCCTGTTCCTCTTTTCTTATGTAGTTTTTTAACCCAGGATTTTTGAGAAATACTCCCTCAATAAAAGTATAATCCCTCTTGTGTACCACCCCGTAGGTGAACATCTGCTCAGACATGGCAGAATGCGGACAGGGCATGGCTGGCTGTGAGCTGGAGGACGGGCATCCCTCCAGCCCAGTGGGGGTGGAGAAGACCCTCCAGTACTCCACCGATGGCCTGCTCAAACTAACATATAAGGGACCCCTGGACAATCCCACAGGTACCAAGGATACAAAAATCTGGTTTATATTTACAGTAATTGAGTATTTTTTTTGTTCAGTGGTTGGCTTTACTCTGATCAGCTGTGGTGCATTTACTGTATTTACAGCTGTAAGTTGTGAACAGGAAATGATCGGTCAGTTGTGGTACTGGCTCTTACACTGTTACATTGAGCTGATGAGTTGATATAGCCAGGTTTCAAGTGCCAGTTAATTTAATCAATTGATGAGAGAAAAGTTTAGATGTTAGTAAAATTATTGACTTATTTTTATGTAGTGTCCTCCTTATTGTTCAATACCAGCTTAGCTGTAGGCAAAGTCGTGATTCTTACCTTTCCAACACTTGGTCAGAAATCGACTCATGTCAGTGTTCACTCAAAAAGTACATGAAAGCTTACATCTTTAGAGCCAAACTGAAATTTGAATTTTCCTCACTTTTTGTGTAGAGAAGTATAAACTATAAGCTGTGCATATTTTTCTTTTTTGTGTGGAAACGGTGTCTAAGACTCATTCCTCTGGGTGGGTGTTTCCCATGGAGGTGTTTGACTGGCATTTGAGGCGTTGCTAGGAGACACTACTGACTGGAGCATGCCATAGCCCTGTATAGCCTAAGAATGTTCATATAAGATGTTTTTTCCCCTTTTTCACCAAGTCCAGCGTTGGTTAAATAGACTCAGATCATGACACAACAAAGTTATCTACTGAGTTATTAACACAGGGAGTGCTCAAATCACAGAGCAAAGGTTAACGTCGGCCCTCAGCTGGTTAACTGCTTGTGTGGCTCTTGGACTAGAAGCGATATAATGAACTATGCTAAGTGCCTGCCTGCACATATTGCAGTACTGGCATCATGTAGAGGGCGCTACCATGGCAGAAAAATAATAACAATATAATACAATTTTTACCAAATAAGTACAAGTCAAAGCAAACACAGAGGATGTACAGTACATATCTTGACAAAAATGAATTGTAATTTTGACTCTTGAAATGTTCCTTCTTCATCAGCGACTCGGGACACCTTCACCATTAATTTCGTGTGTGATCCAAACTCTCAGCCCGGCTCATTAAAACTTCTGCGAGAGGACTTGAGTTCTTTACCTAACCATGTGGTCCACGACGTCCTCTTTGAGTTCTCCACTGCTTTGGCCTGCGTCCCTGCTCCAGTTGACTGCCAGATCAGTGGTATGGACACACACACACACATGCACGCAAACACAGCTCTTATGTATGGGAAAGTATGAGCAATGCACTGTGAAGACTGACTGCAAATATTCTTTGAATGAAAACCTTTTATCTGAGAGCTTTTACTGATTGTCATTGATTTTTACTGACCGCCCTTTTGCTGGTTTTATTGGTTTTATTTGCTTATTACTCTTTTGGAAAATTGTTTTTATGATCTGCTTGTTGTGAAGTTGTTACCTTGTGTGAAGCACTTTGTTACATGGGTTTAGAAAAGTGCTCTATAAATAAAGATTATTATATTATTATTAATTGCTTTCACTATTGGTAAGTTTTGTTGTAAGTGAGTCAGTTATCATTAAGGTTTGCGTTCCTGTTTCTCTGATAGTTAATGTCTTTTCAGTTGAAGTGAAAAGTGTGAGGTTGTTTGCAGAATGAAACCATTTGTCAATGTAAAAGTACCAGCCTAACTCAAGAACCCTTATACACCTCTCAATTTCCTTGTATGTATAAATATACTTTTCTCTTTCCTCTAGATTCCCACGGTAATGAGTATGACCTGAGTCACCTGATCCGGGACGGAGATGACAGCCCCTGGATCGCCATAGATACAGATCTGGTCAAATCACGCAGCTTTTACATCAACGTCTGCAAACCCCTCCCCCCTCTGGAAGACTGCCCAGGTCAGTATGCTCGTCCATGTTTCTTCACCCAGTCCACCTACACGTACATGTAGTAGATAGGAGGTATAGACTGACATATGGGGGTTTGATATTAAGATAAATATGATACAGACATTAAACACATAGGGAGTGAGAGTTTGGCCTTTTTTGATACCGGCTTGACTCAAGTTGAATAAATTTCTGTGGCAAACTGATACTGAACTGTGGGCTGGACGATCAATCAATATTATCGTTTATCAAGCTTTAAGTGAAGTTGCATAGTGACTGTATGATCATATGTTCATTTTATATTTTGTGTTATCATTTTACAAACGTATGTTGTTCAAGTTACAAGCAAGTAGTAATTAAAAACTAACAAAATTTGTTGTCTAAGTTTTTATTTTACACATGTAGAGCTGCAAGGATTAATCAATTAGTCGACAGAAAGAAAATTAATCTGCAACTATTTTCGATTAATCGTTTCAGTCATTCTTCAAGCAAAAATGCCAAATATTAGCTGGTTCCAGGATTTGCTGGTTGGTTATATGATAGTAAATTATACGGTATATATTTTGGATTGCTGATCACATAAAACAAGGAATTTAAGGGCAACACTTTGGGCTCTGGGAAGTCATGATGGCCGATTTTTTTACTTTGTGATAGACTGAATGATTAATCGAGACAATAAACAGGAGATTAATCAATAATGAAAATAGTTGCAGCCCTATACACGTATAGAGTTTTGTGACAGTGGAACAGTTTACTGTTGCACTAAGCATCAGTTTGGTTTCATTTTATTTGTGATTTAGCATACACACCGTCATACTGTAATATGTTTCAATATCATAAACTACTAACTTTGACTATTTTTTCATTCCATTTTATGTTACAAGGCTCCTAAGATTAGGAACCATAGTAGGATCAGTGTAGGCACTTGACTCAAAGTACAACAAAACATCACAAAGTCAGACTGCAAATCAAATCAAATGGAAATATTACATTCTTGCTGTTAGAGTGTAGTTAAATACGTTCTTTTCTTCTCTCCAGTGGGTCCTTTGGGTGCTTGTGGCCTGATTGATGGAAAGAGTTACAACTTGGGATACGTCCAGTCCAGCCCGCAGGCTGCGGAGGACGGCTCCATCAGCATCGTCTACCAGAACGGAGAGCAGTGTGGTTCCACATCCCGCTACTCAACACGCATCATCCTCCAGTGTGATGACAACCCAGTGAGTATTAGCGCTCCCAGGGTGACCACCCACTGTGAGCCGTTACCCAGCGTTACCAGCAGTGAATTGCAGGTCGTTACCATAAACTAATCAAGTCAGAGCATCACAAGATGATTGACAGTAGTCTTAGTGATGGATGGTGCAGTGAAAGCAGCTTATAAGTATCACAGCAGCTTCAGTCCTCTGTTTGTGTCTACACATGATGTGTTCAAGCGCAGTATTGAGTGTAGGTCACCCGCGTTTTGGCAGCACTCGGAGCCCAATACACAATCACTGTTAGTTACGTGCATAAAACGGACAAAAATAGACCTGAAGCGTAAAAACACTCCCAGTCATGGTTACGCGTGTAAAGATCAAGTGAAACATGGATCAGATTTGGTGGAGAAACTTGTGTTTTAAAGCTCAAAGGAAGATTGTTTTATGACACAAACATGCCAGCACTTTTTAAAAACTTTTTGTATCCATCTGTATTAGTCATGTTGTTTGATTTGCCTACCAGCCGGAACAGTTACACAACAAAGTCTGTCTGTAGCTCAACTCATGCAAGCAGATTCATTTGGGTCTGTAATAAAGAAACATTTTGCCTAAATGGCAACCTTTTCCTAAAATACTGCCCGTTCTGTGGTGTTGGCATTTCATATCTGATGCATGCAGTGCGCCATTGGGGCACCAATTACTGACACTTTAATTTTTTTATGTGTGTGTGTGTGTGTTTCTATTTTTAGGGCTCCCCCATGTTTGACCGTAAAGATGGTTGTGAATATGTCTTCATCTGGAGGACATCTGAGGCCTGCCCTATCAGGAAGTCTCAAGGTAAAAATGTGTGTGTGACAAAGTGATGAGAATTGTGGATCACAATATTTTATGATTAAAACCTGCTGCTGTTGGCTCATTTGTGCAGATAACAAATACTGACAAGTTTGGAATTTGATCAAAATGCTCATATCATCAACATCAGATCAAACAGCTGTGTCAGAGGCCATAATGAAGTTTTAATAGAAGCACCACCAATGCTGATTAAACCGTGATGAAGGAGAGACAACAATATGTGCCTCTTTTGGTCATTGTCCAAACTTGTCCTCCCAGGTGATGACTGTCGGGTTCGTGACCCCAGGACTGGCTACGAGTTCAACCTGAGCTCTCTGAAGGGTAAAGATTACCCCATCAGGAGCGATAAGTACATCTACCACCTGTCGATCTGCGGGGGGCTCAAGAGAGGCGTCTGCACCCACAAAGACACAGGCCTTGAAACTGTCTCCTCCTGCCAGGTGGAGGGCGACAACCACAAGATCGCAGGTGCGGAATTGCGAAAGCCAACCAAAACCAGCTGAATATTCTGATATTTGATGTAGCATCGTTTGTATGAATTTGTGTCATTATTCTTGTATTTACCCCTTTTGTGTGTGTGTTTTCACATTATGTGTATGTATGCAGGAATGGCAAACCAGGTTCTGAGTTATGTGGGAGACCAGCTCATCCTGAACTACACTAATGGAGATACCTGTCATAAGATTTACCAAAGATCCACCGAGATCTACTTTTCCTGCCACCCTGACAGGCTTCCCGTGAGTTTCACACAAAGACAGAAAACCATCTGATCCCACAGCTCTTATTGGGTTTTAATGGGTTGTGACTTGTTAAAAAAAAAAAGTATAAATTGCAATAAATTCTGGCGAGGTTGATTGGTGACTTAGACCTTGAGAGAAATTTGTTTGTTTCCATTTAAACACATCAGACAGATGCTGATGAAAAGCTTCCTGAATGAGACCCAGTCAGCACTATACACATCCTTACAGATGCAAATCTTTGTATTAGTGTAGTTTTCGGAGCATTTGTTTGCTGGAGCTGTCGGGGAGGATTATTGGTGACTACCTTGATAACTTATCAGACAAAACATGTAAACGAGACAGCTTCAGGGCACGTTGGAAGTAAATTTTCTTTAACTTTTACTTACCAAGCTAGGCTAGCAGCGTCAGCATCAATATCCAAACTGATTCTGAGTTTGGCAGCAAACGCGCGTCTTTCCCCCAAAATGTCACACAGTTCATTTGACATTTCTTTGTATAAAGCACAGAAATGCATCCCAGCTCTTCAGTGATGGTGACTAACTGTGTGTTGTGTTGATCCACTTGTTAAGGGAACACCAATGTTTATCAAGGAGACTCCAGACTGTACCTACCTGTTCAACTGGCCCACCGCTCTGGCCTGCGTCTCAGTCAAAACCACCAGCTGCTCCTACAAGTAACGATCCTCTCCCACCTCCCATATGTCATCCTCCTCTCGCTGCTTCTCCTCTTTTCTTCCTCTTCCTCCGTTTTTATGCACTCTTCTCTTTCAGGTGTTTCTCATTTCCTTAAACTCTTTTCCTTCAAGTGTACTTGTACACTTCAGCTGTCTACTTCACACTCATTAGATAACTGGTCTGAACTAGTGAGGTAGCATTACGCAGAATAGCTAAAATGTATTACCTAGATTAATTGAAATACTATGAGCAACACTGTTGTTATAAACAGCAACAGTACAGCAAAGTAATATGACAGACATTTATTATTAGCAGCAACAATTATTTGTTATTATTAATACATGTATGCAAAATACCAGTTAGTTATCAGGCAATCATTTGGTAAAAATCTGTCCTTGGTATCAGCGCTGACATCATAATTAAACCTAATTGGCCATGTGGATGGTCCATTGGTTAGTTAAAAGTAAATTGTGTGTTTTCATTTATTTTAGCTATAGAGAGCTGTTTCTTTTTAAATGTGACAATAACTGTTCAGTTGTGAGTGAATGAATTCAATATTTTGTCTTGCTTTCTTTGTATTACTGAAAACCTTTGTTGTAATTTTTAAGGCCACAGATTTCCCCATTCTTGCAATTATGTGTGTTTTTCCTTGATTACAGGGAAGTTTTCTTTATCTAGCAAAGAAAGAAATCCAGGAACAACAATGTTTTCCAGTGTTCTGCCAAAATGAGTGTTTCCTGGATTTGATGAGAAGTTATTTCTGCCCCTCTCCTCGAGTGATTTCAGACAATTGCAACAATTGTAATGTTAAGTAATAATAAATAGGACATGTTCTCATAAATAAGTATTTTTAGATCTCTTTATCTGCACCTAAGAATGCCTCTCTCTAAACAGCAATGACAATGTAATGACCAACATTAACAGAAACCGTTCAATTACTATAATATAATTATAGCTGTTCAGAAATCTGTACAGACCTTAAACACATATGACACTGAATTTTCACCCAATTCAATTTCCAATTCAGTTTCTCTGTTCTGTCCTCAGTGATGGTCAGGGCCATTCGTACGACCTCTCCCCTTTGGCTATGGACTCTCGGAACTGGGAGGCGGAGTCCTCTACTGAGGACACGAAGAAACAATTTTACATCAACGTCTGCAGGTCGCTGGTGCAGCAGGGAGGTCAGTGTGCGTGCTTGTGCTCTGTATTCAGTAAAGCATACTGGTTTGTTTATTAGCACTCAAGTTGCATCCTTCTGATTCAGCCATTTCACTTCAAGTTGCAATGAAATTTAATTTTGATAGGAATTTACATCCTTGAAAATAAATCCAATGAAAATCCAAAGGTTGACCCTCCGTTTACCTTGTGACAGGATCATGGAAGTGTCCCTCCACTTCAGCGTCCTGTGTGAAGGTTGAAAATGATGAATATGTGAGTCTGGGGCAGGTAGAGTCTGGTCCTACGTGGGACAAAGGTGTCCTGAAGCTGCGGTACACCAGTGGGCAGGCCTGTCCCGATGGAGTCCGCAACAGGAGCAGCATCATCCGCTTCAAGTGTGACAAAGACAAAGTGGTGAGGGATGCAAATGATAGACAGTATATACAGTATGTTAGGGTTGGACATAAGAGAGTCTGAAGAGATCCTCCTTTACTGGACAGCTTCAGGGATGTCAGTCTGTAAAACATGAAGTTAAACCTGCCTCACCCTGCAAAATAATCACAACAGTTTGGCGTTTTATTGGCCTAAATTATATATTAATTTAAAAAAAAAAAAAACACTGCTACAACATTTTTTAAATAATAAAGTTTTCAGTAAGCTACACAATAGATATGATTTCCTGGCCAGTGACTCAGTTATAGATTAACCTTTTGCATATACACAGTTTTTGACCTTTTGTTGTGTTAAGAACACCGGGGCAATATAGTGAGGACAGATGCTTACTGAAATAAAAATAAAAATAAAAATGCATGTGTTCCTGTCTCCCGTCCAGGACTCCCGGCCTACTCTGATCTCTGCCATTGAGGACTGTGTGTACACCTTCCTCTGGTTAACAGCTGCCGCCTGCCCTCTAAACAGCACCCAACACGACAACTGCAGGGTCACCAACCCCGCTACAGGTCAGACATTGAAACAATGCAGCAGTTCTGTACGCATTGTGTATGTATGTACTGTGTATACATTTTATATATATATATTCTGGCAAACCTCTCATCTCAGTTTTTGTGTTGTACATGAATTCGTATTTGTATAAACTGCGACCTTCAAAAGTTTACCAAATGAATCTCCTCTCCGCCAGGTCATTTGTTCGATCTGAACACCCTGACAACGGAAGAAGGTTACACTGTGTACGATCATAAGGAACACAGGAAGATGTTCCGCATGAACATCTGCGGAAACGTGACCAACGCTGGATGCAGCCCTGAAACCGGTATGTTTATAATTTATCACGTGTCAATTAACAGAAACAGAAAATGTGCACAATGTTGACTCTGCTGTGTACTTTTGTATCTTGATAAAGGCATTGTTGCCAGGACAAGATAGATTTGCAAAGCCAGCAGATCATTTCTCTTCAGTCAGGCTCAGAGGTCACTTGCTTACGCTATAAGCATCTTCAGTGTGCACAGACAAAAATCACTTAGCAGACAATCAGATCAGCCTTTAACCAGCCAGAGCTAAATTGTTTTGTTTCGAAGATGTGCCGCTGCAGTGGAATCAACCTTTAATAATTCAGAACTGCAAATGACATGATGCTACCATCTAAACTCCTCCCTGTGATTCACTGATTGGTCCAGCTTTCAGCTCAATTCATTTACAGAGACTGTACCTCCACAGACCGATACCTCCATAGTGAAAACTCATGAGATTTAGGCTGACTTCTGTGATGTATAAATATAAATCACTAATATTCTACTATCTTTTGAAAGTTGCCCAGTAGACAGTTTTCCCATTTTGTCTGAATATGAAGAGGATATTTGCATTGGGGAAGCTGTTTTACGCCACTGAATACACCCATAAAGTAGAGAAAATTGTATTTTGTGTACAGAACAAATCATGCCAAACAAAATAACAACTCTAACCGTAGAGAAAACTGCCTGAAAGGAGACGGCACAACAGAGGTGTTCAGCTTTTACGGCTCCTGCAGGCTTCTCAATCATGGTTTAAGAAGTGACGCTGAAACACCAGAGCTATGTGGAAAAAAAGACACATTTTCTGTTTTTTATTTCGTCAAAAGAAAAGCTTTGCAAATTCCTATGAACAAATCAGATTTTCTAACAGTAAGAGCAAATTAAGGGATTTATTCACTTCGTTCCTGGTTAATGTTTAGTCTTGCTCAGACATTTATGTGGTTGATGTAACACTGAGGACATGTATTGCCACTGTTTGTCAGCGGCGGCACAGAGCAGCAAAGGGAACGTAATAAAAGACCTGAAATTCCAGTACTTCTCAAATTATTGACTGCTCTTTCACCAGAGCACATACCTCGGCCAAGGCTGCACAATAGGTGTGAATTTGTATTTATAATTATGTGAATGTTTAGAAATGTTTGATATGCATCAAAATACACAGTGATGGACAATTATGGGATGCATGTTTATTAAAGTAAGAGCAGTAGTTCATGAGAAAATGGCAAAAAAAAAGTTCGACATTCGCATTTTTTTGCAAAGTTGAAAAATAATTAATCATTAAAAAATATATCCTGGAATCTCAGCTCCATCTGAATCTAATCACTTGCTCATTGGCTCACGGCCTAACCTTTCTCCAAATCTCTCTTTCTCTGAAATCTGTGAAAAATACTAACCAACAAACAGACAAATAAAAAGGGCCAAAAACATGCATGGCACTGGAGCTGTGAATGAGATGTCACTGGATATACAGCTGCTGGACGAGAATATATCTGACAAGCTAATACAAAGAGCAGATGGACAAATTTAACAAAGAAGTGCCCAGGTTGTCATTTTAAAACACTGTGATCTACCTAAAAGAGATATCATTTCCTGTGTAATTTTGCCACAGGTACTTTAGTTCAATTTTAAGCATTCTAAAAGATCTATACGCATATTGTGTTATAGCTGTGTGTATTAAGGATGCCACGACTGCGGTGAGCGGTGGTCAGGTGAGCAGGAAACTGTCATACAAAGACCACGTTCTGGAGCTGACGTACGAAGGAGGAGGTCCCTGCCCAGCAAACCCCGACCTCAAACACTCCACCATCATCCACTTCATCTGCAGGTACTTCCCCCTTCTTATTTCCTGTGCCCTTGTTTGATTTTCTCCTTATTTTTATTTCATAGCCATTTTTAGTTTTGTTTTCTTCAACTGTTTTTGTGTATAAAAGGTGCTGCAGTATATAAATAAACTCACATTGCCTTTTTTAAGATGAAGTATCAGGGTATCTAACTGACTTAAGACGTATTAAATAATCTAATCCCTTATACTTAATGCACTATTGCAGTGCAGTTCTTAAAGGTCCCATTTCCTCTTCAAATGAGGTTTAACAACCACACCTGTGTTGTTCAGGTACAGGCAACTGAAACTTGCCCTTCACTAACTTTATTCAATTTTTTTTTGACAGCGGTTGATATTATACATTTCTTTCACTTTCATGTGGGAAGGCAGCAGAACCTGCATTTCATATATCCGACTTGTTAAAACAGCTAATTAATATAAATATCTTCACTCAGTGTGATTGGCTTTGAATACAGCAAATTACATATAATTTTTAAAGTTTTTTTAAAAGCCTCGTACCTCAAAGAACCTGACAGGAATTTTCTTTTTCTTTACACTGTAATTATATTGCCTTTTTTTTTTTTAGGGTAATGAAATATTTTGTATTTTTGAAATAAATTGTTTCAGCTGTCAGCCAGTTGAAATTTCTGATGATCTTTTTGCAACACACAGTAACAGCAATGTATTTGTCATGATAAACTGAAATATATATATATGTGTGTTTTTATCTATGTTCTGAATATTTACATGTTTCTATAGGCCACCTAACATGGGCTCGGCCCCTGCAGAGCCAGTTCTCATTGACTCAAACGCTGAGACTTGCACGCACTTTTTCTCTTTCCACACATCCCTGGTCTGCGAACAGTCGGTAAGTATGTTTGTGTATTTGTCAGTGCGATAACTCAGAGTACATTGACTGTCAGTATGCCCAGCCTGTTTCATGCAGTACATTTTTATCACATTCAAATTTTGGGAAACTTTTGGCTAGAGAAGGTTGTCCTTCAACAAAGTAAAAAAATACTGAAAAGGAAAATGTGCTTTCATTAGTAAATTAAATCAAACCTTAACATCGCTAAATAAAAAACTGTCTGTGTGGTCAGAAAAGATGATTGACACATGCATCTTAACACAGTCACACAGATGTTCTTATCAGCGCCTGTGATACTGGCTTTTTGAGACAGCAAATAAATATAGAATACTACAAAGTGCAACTTTTTAAGAAGTTATTCCACATATTCAAGTGGAAAGTTTGGAGCATTCCTTCACAAATTAGCACTAAATTGGCCATTATACGGAGCAAATTGAATTCCAGCTGAGCGTAGTCTGCAGGTGGACCACAATCAGCTTCTAGAGGCTTCTCAAGGATAATCAACTAGACAGGAATGTAGCATTAAATTCTGTGGTGCAGTAGAAGCGTGGGATTGTCTCCGACTCACTTGTTCCAAAATTATTATTAAAGCTAAGCATTTAGAAGACCAAAAGAGGAAAATATTGAAAGAAAACTTTCTACAGCCATTTGTATAGTATAAAAATGGTTGGAGTTTGGCTTTCAGAAAGCTAAAAACTATTGTTTTATTGAACTACTGTTCAGTGTTTTATGACTTACAGTCTGGTTTTAGGCTCTATAAAGACTGATTTCTCTTTTTTACCTTTTTATTTTTATTTTTTTCCAGGTAAAGTGTTCAGTTCAGAACGGCTCTGCTCTTATAGACCTGACTCCTCTCATTCATGTCAGTGGATACTACACAGCAACAGGTGAGTGAGATCACTTAAATACAGATATCAGAATGTCTTGTGATTTTTGCATGCGGTGATGGAGCTGTAAATCTCACAATAACGGAGAGCAAATGTACATTATGCATCACGTCAGTGTAGATTTTCAGTCACGTGCATTTATGGGGAACAACATTCATCCAGATTTACTGTTGCCATGTTTCCGTTTCTATCCTCCAATGTTGTCCTTTCAGATGAGGCAGTGGAGCAAAGTGACGGATCTCCAGACTTCTACATCAACGTCTGTCAGCCTCTGAACCCCATCCCCGGGGTCACCTGCCCCCCTGGAGCTGCCGTCTGTATGGATCCTGATAATGGACCGCCTGTGGTAAGACACTCTCAAACACAAACACAGACACACACATTCTCCTTCAGAATATTTTCAGACAAGGTAAATGAGGGACCATTCTCTTAAAGGACATTGGCCGTACTACTAGCGGTCCTGAGATCAATAGTGCAACAGGGGAAGTTACCATCACTTACCACAGCTCCACCAAGTGCATGGCTGATCCCGCAAAGAACTACACTTCGACCATCATCTTTACCTGCCAGAGAGGCCTGGAGCTGGTCAGTCAGAACTCCTTGATGATCAGAACACTTTTCACTCTGTTTTATTTTCAAACAAAGCACCGACCTTTTATATCTGTATCCAGGGCTCTCCACAAATGCTGAGGCTGCAGGAATGTGTCTATCTGTTTGAGTGGGCGACCCCTATAGTCTGTTCAGATGCCACCCACACCAGCGGCTGCCAGCTCACCGACTCCCAGCTCCAGTTCACCTTTGACATGTCGACCCTCTCTGGTGATGTCCAGGTGAGCTCTGTAGTCTTGTTGTCTGTCCACCAAGATTATATCCCAGTGATTTTTAACACTTTTTGACTAGAAGTGCTCCTGATTATTCCCTTCACCTTGTTAAATGTATTTTCCTGTGGTTTGTTTTATATTTCACTATAGTTGTAATATTTTTGTCTGTCAAGGTATAGGTAGGTCAGAGAATATATTAAATCCAGTTAGACTGCAGGTCTGCCCCTCTTGGCTACCAGTTAAGAGTTGTATAAAGTTAAGTCTCTGTATGTTAGGTACCAACAGGCTCCAACATCTACCACATCAACGTCTGTGGCTCAGTAGCAGAGCCGGCCTGTAAGAAGAGCGCAGTTTGCCAGGTGTCTGGTTCTGGTTCAGACAAGTCAGCTTCATCATTTGGCATCAGCAAGGCCATGACAATGGACTTCAAACATGATGAGCAGGCCGTATTGATGCAGTATGGTGGGGGAGATCCCTGCCCACCAGGTAAGTCTGCTATACTTACCTTGTTTACGACCCCCTTTTTAAAAAAAAAAAAAAAAAAAGGAAAAAAAGGCCTAGAATCGGCCTTTGGCTTAAGAACTTCATACTTGAAAAACTGAAGCTGGATTTGATTGTTTCAGTTCTTTACAGTTGCTTAAAGGTAATTTTGAGCTGTCAGAGCAACATGTCTTCAAGACAAAACCTGCGAAAGTGTAGCTTTTTGACAGTTAGCTGGATCATGACCACGATTTCTTAGTTTGAACCCCATATTTAAACTCATTGCAGATGACTTCTTCTCTAACAAACAGGAAAGATGAAAAATGTTGATTTAATCATTATTTTAAATGAGAAGACGCTGGTGATAGAGAAGGGGAGATCCTCTGTAATCGTGCCCACAACATCACTTATGGTCTAACTGCATTCACTCATAATAACTAATTGTATAACAACAATGGCGGTGTGGAAACATTGTGGAGCACAATATAAATAATAATACCAGTAACACCAATAACATTTGTGCAGTAATACAAATAACATGAGACTCGAGGTCCATGAGGCTGGACCCATGCATGTCTTGAGGAACAGAGCCGAGGTTACCTCTTGTTTTAATACATCCTGAAATATCTAGAGATACTGGACCCTTTGTTTAAGAAAAAAAATGTGGAAATCTGATTCGGTATTTGTAAAAGCTTAACTAATATTTCAATCTGCTGAGAGTCGTAGGTTAGCACACATTTCTTTCTTTCTCCTATCACATGTACTGTTGTGGTCATGTAAACGCTAGTACTCTAGTTTCCCAGGAGCGAAATGGAGCATAATAATAATAAAATAAGATCATAATTTTTGGAAAACAGTTGAACAAGTTTATGTGTTGGTTTGTGTGTTCTAGTGACACATGAGGGCGAGGTGTGTGTGTTCCCCTTCACCTTCATGAAGAAGTCGTATACAGAGTGCACCAAAGATGGAAGGACAGAGGGCAGAAAGTGGTGTGCCACCACTGCCAACTATGACACGGACAAGAAGTGGGGATTCTGCAGTGCAGGTGAAAATGCAGGAGATGTGATGTCTGCATTTTATTATTAGTGGGTCTCAGTTCTCCATAACGTACTCTAGTTCACTGGTTCCCTTTCACTTTGGCTTGAGACCCTTTATAGCAATGCCTCTTTGCAGCCCCTCGTCACAGGTTGCATACTGTATGTCTATGAGCTGTGAGCACTTGAACCAAAATAATTATAATACCTTCACTCAACCGTTGTGCTGAGGGGGATTTAAGAAAAAATGGAATATAATATTGTGTAGCAGACTTTTTTTCCCTTCACTCCTGTATTGTGAATCAGTTCAGGACCCCTCAGATTTATCTTGCGATCCCTTGGGTGGTCCAAACCCCCAGGTTGGGAACAAAAGGTCAGTTTGTTCAGTTGAAAATCAGTTTTCAGTGCCTTGAAAATTTCCTCAGTCAGGTCATCTGTCACATAATTTTTTCCATATTTTGGACTACATTATTGCTGAGTGGTGATGCAGTTAAGAGCAGGGACAGTTTGTTGATGGTGCATTCAGGAACATGTGTAAAAATACAGTCATTAATTTAAAAACCTTTGACAGCTGGTTCAACCTAAAATATCTACTTTATCATCCTGCCTTTTTGCTCTCTCTTCCAGCCTCTGGTAAGCGTCAGTCCTCCATATTGTTCACCTGCGACCAGTCTGCAGGCCATGGCTCTCCACAGCTGCTCTCAGAGACGGCAGGTTGTTCAGCCACTTTTCAGTGGAGGACCAGTGCCGTTTGTCCCCCAAGGAAGATGGAGTGTAAGCTGGTCAGCCAGCACCAGACCTTCGACCTCCGAACCCTGTCCTCCCTCACTGAGCCGTGGAAGTTTAGCCACCAAGGAGATTCGTAAGTCTGGCTTTGTTAATGAGTGGGCACTGTTTCCATGTTGAACTCCTCCTTATAATGAACAGGTTCATTTTCATTATTAATTTATGCATGTTCTTCTTTTATCCTCCATCCAGAAAGAAGGACAGGGAAGTGCAGGAGGGGTTATAAGATGGAGATGAATACATTTGTTAAATGCTTTTTGTGCAAATTGTAAAAACGTTTTAAATTGATACTTTTTTAAATAGCCCAACAGCTTTTATAAGCCAATTACAGGCACATCAAATGTGTAGGAGCCAGCTATTGTATCACGGAAAGATCACAAAAATCCATGGTGGTATTTATCAAGACAAAAAAGGGAGCTAGAAATTTAATAAATAAATAGCTTTTGGCAAAGCTGTTCATACACAAAGTACCATGTTGCTCAGTCTGATAGTCTGGTCTTCATGAGGATTTTATTTGGAGGTGTTATTATACTTTAGTTGCACATTTGGGGGACTAACAGGTCTTTGTGCCTAAATCTAAAATACAGGAAAAAATTAAATACATACAGCGAGTGTTCTGGCAATAATAATTTTCCATGCTTCACAATAGATACAAAAAGAAACATTTCCAAAAGCATGCATAATTCCTGCAAGGCCTTGAGCCTTCATTTCCTGAGTCCTGAGTTTATTCAAATGTGACACTCTTCCCTGTTTTCGTGTCCACAGGTATTTCATCAACCTGTGTCAGGGTATCCACAGTGGATTACCAGGGTGTCCAGAAGGAGCAACTGTGTGCCGACGCTCTGCAGCAGGAAAGACCCAGACCCTGGGCCGAGTTTATACGCAGAAAATGAGCTACACTGGTGGGTAATCAGGTCATAGACATTTCAGTATGCTTGACTTTTGGGGGGCCAATAATAATATCAGCCACAATTTTCTAATATCTGAGGGCCATCATTTGTATATATTTTACTGTTTTGTTGCCAATAGGATGTATTAAAAGCTATTGGCAAGGCATTTTTTTTTTTTCTCAGTTGGATATTTTACTATTGTTGCACAACAATGTAACTCAAAACTGACTCAGAATTAAATTGAAAACAGTGAGGTAAACACAGTCAAATAAATTTTTATATTTAGATGTATTGAATGGAATAAGGTGATAGTTTCCTTTAACATCAGAGAATGTTGAGCTCTTGTTTCCTGTTACTAGTGACTCTCACAGCTGTGAGCTGTTGATTTTGTGCATTAGAGAAGTTCATGATCACAGTCTCAAACTACTTCTGCAGATGGAACGATCTCTGTCAGTTACTCAGCGGGAGACGATGTCTGTGGTAACGGCGTGAAGGCCAAGACTGTGATCCAGCTGAGCTGTGGCGCCACTGTTGGACACCCAGCACTCATCAGGTAGCACGCACCCCAATGAAATCAGCTCTGTTTTAAAAAGCTCACCTTTTTTTATTAAGTTTTTAATTTATAGCCCAACTAGCAAGATATTAGATTTGGTGAAAAAAAGCTGAGTTATTATTTTCACACACAACCAAATTGAATAATAAGCTAAATGACTATATGTAATAAGAACAAAATTTCAAGTGGGGGTGTGTTCAAAATGTGCATCATTCACACCTATGGTTACAGTATCTTTACTAAGCGTGATGCTGCAATAGACAGTAAACACTCATTTACTCTTTTTCTGCCATTAACTGGCAGTTAGAATTTAAAGTTAAACTTTCTCTGGTTAAAGTGTCATTTGAGGTGCATTGCAAAACATTTCTCAGCGGACTTAATGTTATTCACAGTCAGACTAAACACAATATAACTTGCTTTAACTTGTCCCTTAATGCTTAATTTGTCACCTTTTTTTTCATAAATTGACAGTATCACAGCATTTATTAGCTTTGTTCTTTGTTTTTGGTTTTAAATTCACTCCGCTAGTTGAATTGGCCCTAGAAGTCTTAAATGTGGCTTTGTGAAATATTCAGTCTGCAGCCCATGCTAAGACTCTCTCATCTCCATCTGTGTCTGTGTGAGCAGTATTAATGAGGCATCGTGTGAGTTTGTGATTGGCTGGGAGACTCGTTCAGCGTGTGCGGTGAAGCAGCATGAGGTGGAGATGGTGAATGGGACGATACAGGTTCCTGACACTGGAGCCAGCCTCAGTCTGGGAGCACTCTACTTCAGGTAACACGAGCGCACACTCCACCTGTCCACCTGTGTCTTAATCCTAACTAACAAATATCTCACCTTGTTGCGTAAATGAGATGGGATAGATATAGACTTTATTATAGAAGTCTAGTGAATTTCTCCATTTTATTTTCTACCTGTGTTGGTCTGTTAACCCTTGTTTTTACCCTCCTCCTCTCAGCCACCATCAGGCGTCTGGAGACATCCGCCCCAATGGCGACCGCTACATCTACCACATCCAGTTGTCCGGCATCACCAACGTCTCCCTGCCCACCTGTCTTGGTGCCAACATCTGCCAGGTCAAACTTAATGGGCCCTACAGGCGCAGAATTGGCTCCTCCAGCAAGGCAAAGTACTACATTAAAGGTAATTGATTACTTAGTTTAGTGTCCCATTTCTAACTATGAAAAAAATCTGAGATTGTCTGTGTGAAAATCTTTTTTTCAGATGGCCCCTATTTCCCTGTCTTTATTTATAAATGAAGTGATTGAATCACAGCTGAAAATGTTAATCCAGACTAGACATAACTCCAGGGGGATTGTAGTGTTGTTTGGTTTGTCAGCCATGGATTACCACAAACACTCAAGGTTTCCTGAAGATAAATCCAGTTAAAGCCATAGCCGGGGCGGTCCATCAACCCCAGGGTTGGTGGCTCGATCCCGGCTTCTCCTCTCCACATGTCAAAGTGTCCTTGGGCAAGACACTGAACCCTAAGTTGCCCCCGGTGGAGGCCAGCATGGCAGCCGTGTCCCCATTGGTGTGTGAATGTGTGTGTGAATGGGTGAATTAGACTACTGTTAGAACTTAGATTACTGTTACAGCGCATTAGGAACCGTTTCAATGGTTGAAAAGCGCTATATAAGTAAAAGTCCATTTACCATTTAACTTTTCATCTAATCTCCACCAGCAGGTCAAAATGTCGACCTCTACAACACTTAAGTTCAATAATATAATATAATATATAAAATAAAGCAAATGTTCGAAATCCCATCCTCATGTATGTAACCCTTTATTTTACAGGTCCCATAGTTTCCTATAATTGTATGCAACTGTAAACTTATAGGAAGGGTGTACTTAGAAATAACTGATGCATTTATTTGCCAATGTAACCTAGACAGTCTTGTAGTCAGAGTTCAGCAGGGGACCCTGAAATGTGAAATTTGTCTACAGGCAAACATACGGTTCAACACATAAGAAAAATAAAATTCTGTTAATAAATTAACTTTTGCTTGGGTTTAAATAGAGCAGATCTCTCTCAGACAGATTCTTCTGGGAATCAACACCTGCTTCTGATGTTAGCATAGCTTAGCTGTACTTCATCTCATTAAAGCCAAGTAACTGTTTCCAACTTTGGTTCTGTTTTCCCTATAATTAGTACCACTTCCTTACTATTACTTCCTTTTTCTTAAGTAACCCTTGGAAATTTTTAGTAAACTATAAACCTGTAAAATAAAGTGTTACATGTAGTGTAATAGTGATAGCATGTTTAGTGATATTTTAGCAAAGGCATGTTTGGCATAATCGCTACCATAACACGTGTTAGTATTAGCATAATGTGTAGCATGTTATCATGCTAGCATATGAGTTAGCATGTAACACTGCATGGTAACAGACAAAACGTTAGTGTTTTAACATGCTAATGTCAATTTTTTAGCATGGTAGCATGCTAATTTCAGCATAACTACACTGCACTGAGCCCAGTCACTGTTGACCTTCAGTTCACCGCTGACAATTATACTGTAGTCTACAGTTGTCATGTCATAAAAATCTGTTGCTTCTGGCTAATACACAAACATCATAACTCCACTCCATTTAACATTAACAGCATGTCAACGACGTCTCTACTTTTCCATCAGGAGGAAACCTGGATGTGATGGTGTCCTCTGAGTCAACGTGTGGACGGGAGAAGGCCGAAATGGCGTCATCCACCATCATGTTCCACTGTAACCCCTCGGCAGGTGTCGGCATCCCAGAGTTTATGCTGGAGACGGATGAATGCCAGTATCTGTTTGTGTGGCACACGAACGCTGTGTGTGGTCTCACGTGAGTAAACACTTTTACACGACTGGCCAAAAAAAACATGTGGAATTAGTTTTTTACTCCAGACAGCAAAAATAGGTTTAAAGAAATGGTTCAAATGTGTAAGTCTTCCTTCTTAATTGCCTTGCAGAACTGTTGACGCACAGTCATATGATGGCGACGGCAGCGAGACTCCAGCTCTTTCTAGGCGGAGTCAGGCGGCGGGGGTGATGCTGAGCTTCCTGTTGGTGGGTCTGTCTGTCTGTCTGTTGGGGCTTTTGCTCCACAAGAGAGAGAGGAGGTGAGACCCAGAGCGTCCAACAAATGCAGAGAAGCTTAAAGATGTCGGCAGACATTGTTGAAAGAACTTTGTTGAATTTTCATGAATGGCTGTCTGTCTGTCTCTTTCGTCTCCTGACAGAGAGCTGGTGATCCAGAAGGTCGCTGGCTGCTGCAGGAGAGGAAACCAAGTCTCTTATAAATATTCCAAGGTAGGTTGATCTAATCAATTAATTCATTCTGCATTTGTTTAGAAACTCAGATACCAGTGTTCTCCAGGTAAATGCTCTTTTCTAGCCAACTGTTGATTTGAAGTTTTGCTTTTAGAGGATCCTGCATCAGATTCAATGGGACATATGGCCTCTCCTGACTCTGTATCATTTCATCCAATCATAGACCCACGTCATGAAAATTAAAGGGAAAGTGTCACTCCAGAAGGCTTATATCTGGCACTGCAGAGTGTATGCAAGGTTACCTGGCAGATTTGGTTCATGTTGTCAGCGTGCAGAAGAAGAATACCTGCTGCGTGGTTCTTGCACTGTTTTTTTTCACGTGCACCCTTGTAATTACATAATGCCTCTCAAAATTTGAAACATGGCGGTCTGCGGCCACAATGATGATGATTGGTTTGTGGTCCCCCTGAGCCAATCACTTCCTCTTCCGCTACCATCAAAAACACACCAGCAATGTATTTTTAAAGACTCTGCTGCAGCACAGAATAGAAAAAGAACTATAGCCAGGTTTCCATCCAAATGTAGCGCAAATTTGAAAGAAAAGCGAATTTCCATTCAGTACTGTTATGCGAATATTAGGAGTTGGTTCATCTAGATAAGCAGTAGGATGATAACATGATGGAAATATGGCATTTTTGTTTATTCCATGTATTAATTAGAGGAAGGTTACAGTCTCCTCATCGCTCCACACAGATCCAACTTTTTTCTTTTTGTTGATACCAGTAAAAATATTTTCCACCTACGCCATTTTTTGGCAATATTTCAACCTTTTTTTAAATTTTCCACATATGCACAAATTGAAAATGTGAAATGGAAACCAACCTAATGTTATATGCAACAAATGCCTTTGAGGTCACTCAATTCTCACCTTGTTGACTCATCTCCAGTCCCACAGGAAGTGATTCAGTGTTGGTACTAACCTGCCTTGAAATCCTCAGGTCGACATGGACGAAGAAGGGGGTGAAGAGGAGATGGAGTGGCTGATGGAGGAACTCGAAGCCCCTCCCACATCCTCTTCCTCATCCTCATCGTCCCACCGGGGCCGGAGTAACCATGGCAACGGTCATATCAAGACCAAGCCGGTGAACACAGACGGTCTGCGCTCATTCTCGCTGGATGACCAGGATGACGACAGCGAGGACGAGGTGCTGAGCGTCCCAGGGGTGCGAGTGGTCAAATCCTCTGGGCTGTCCAGGCACTCTGCAGCCCATCGCAGTCCCTTCCTCCAGGTGAGTACCGTCTCAACATCGGTCCAGGTGTTACTGTGTCCTAGCTTGGTGCTCAAAACCTCACAGAAGTCCTTCATTCCAGGAGGAGAGCGACGAGGACCTGGTCGGCCTCCTGGACGAGTCGGACAGGAAGAGGAAGAGCAGCAAACCTCGCTCCTCAGGCCCTAACCACGATAACAACACGGCAGCCAATAGGAAACGGGACGAGGATGACAGTGACGAGGACCTCCTCAGGGTGTGATGTCACTTCCTCCTTCCCTCTTCCTCCCCCCCATCCAGTCTGAACTCTTCTCTCTCAGTGAATGTCTCCATAATAGCAACAACAGCGATACCAACAGCATATTGAAAGCAGAAACCTTTCCTCTCTTTTGGGATCTTTTTTTATTATTTTATTTTTTGTTGGACTGTACCTTTACTCGGCCTACTCAGACTCTATCCAGTCCACAGTCTACAGACTGTCGGTAGCTGTCGGACTGTAGCACATGGTTTCTTATTTATTGATAGCTGATTATTTAAAGTATTCTGCAGGCCATTTTTGACCTGCACCCTATTCTCTCATATTCTGTCATAATTCTGAAATGAAATAATTTGCTTTACTACAGTTACTTCAGTCTTGCCACATTTATTTAATATAGATCTAACAGGCCAGTTGAGACTCAAGTTGAGGCACAAAAGCATCTTTTTTTCAACATGTTGACTCTGCAATGAGGCATGTCAGTGAAAAGATTAAATTATAACATGTCTCTCTTTTCTTCCAGAGTTTTGAACTGAAGCTGTGCCATTGCTTTAGCACTTTATTGTAGCATTGATTAACTGAAAATAATACGTGTCTCATTGCAGACTGGGCGACAATGAAAAGAAAAAACTTTTGGCTGCCGAGGCTGCTGAGTTGATTTTTGGTTTTGGTTGTTAGTGTCTGTTGTCCCATTAGGACCTTATTTGATAACTGTGGTGAGATGTACAGTTAAGTAGCTCGATAGTGAAACAATTAAGCAGATTTTGGGAGAAAAACAATGGCTATCAAAGAAAATAAAGGGGGCTCTGGTTCCGTTCCCTGGACGTAGGGAAGTGAAGGTGTCGGCTTGTGTTGTTTCTAAAGGGAATGAATTTCTTGCTGTTTACAGTTGCTATAAGAGCAGATTTCTTTGTCTTTCTTTCCCCTCGAAAAGAAAGTGCGATGCCTTGCTGATGATGAATTTGCTTTGTATTTTCATTGATGAATCGTGTCCGGTGACAGATTGATTTTTTTGTCTTGTTTTGATCAGAGACATTGTATATAGATGATAATGTTCTATCATATAGGCGTTTTGTTTGTTTGTTGGTTGTCTTCACCGGTGAATTGCCCACACGTTTGTTTTTATGATTATTTAAATGGTTGCCTGAGCTGATGATCTGTACGTATCTCTGTTCTGTGCGAAAATACAGATGGCCTTAAGTGTGAATGAACGGTCGACGAGGAAAGTGAAGGCTGAAAGTGAAACTTGAGATGTTAGTTTAGGTTGTGTTGGTCCCCCTCCCACCAAAGCCATATTTCTACAGCCACCACAGGCACTAATGTATGGAAGTTGGGATTTTTTTTTTTCCGCTTGCACGCTCTCGTACATTAAAGGCTCAGTTTTGGTATTCAGGTCTGTGATTGTGGATGTTGCGGCATCAAAAGTGAGATTTTAACTCAGTAAAGCCAAGTTATAGTAGTGCCGAAATCAGCCCTTTTTAGCCAAACGCATGTAAGACAAAAGAAAGTGAAGCATAAATGTATCAGTTGACTTACATTTAACATATTTTCTGCTTAATAATGAGGCTAGGATATCAGTAATGTGTCATTTTTGAAAATGTTCACACTCTTCTAAAAATAAAATCAAACTGACTGCATTGTTCCCACATAAGAGTGACATGAGTGCGCCTACACAGTATAAACACAGAGTATTTGGACACCGTCCCACTTCTTCTTTACTTTTTCTTTGGTTCGAGCCAAACAAGTCGTTGTGAAGTTGGCGTCTTTTTGCTTTACACAGTTGGAACGCAGACTTGGTGAATTTACAAACTCACAAACAGCTGAACTTTTACACCAGTGTAGTTTTGGTAACGCGTCATTCTCCCGGTTCAGAGGTTCTGGCAGTGAGCAGAGTCAAAACAAACCTAGTTCCTGTAACTTTAACTCAACATGGTGATTTCTAAGGCTCAACGTCTTCAATTTGCTCGTTGACAACTGAGCAATGTCTGTTCTCTGAAGACTGTGAGATGTGGTTGAAAGCTCGGCAAAAAGGTAGTAAGTTGGCCTTGAGTTAAGAGTTTTCTTTGTTGAACTACTCTGTCCAGGTTTTAGGAGCTGCTGGCTAGCAGGCATCATTCAGGCTGAAACGATTAGTTGATCCACAGAATATTAATCAGTATCAGCTTTTGATAGTCAGTTAATCGTTTTTAATCGTAAAAGTCGATTATCGAGCAAAAATCCCAAATTTTGTTTAGTTTCAGCTTCTCATTTTTTCAGATTTTCTGTTTTTTATCATTGTTAGTTAAACATGTTTGGGTTTTAGACTGTTGGTTGGTCAGAACAAGCAGTTTGGAAACATCACCTTGGGCTCTGGGAAATTGTGGCATTTTTTACATTTTTTTTGTCGTTTTCTAGACTAACAATTGATTAATCAAAGAAGTGATTAATCATTGATTAATTGATAATGAAAATAATCAGTGGTTACAGACCTAGGTATCATCTGTCGCGTTTTTTTTTTGGAAGATATTCTCTGTCTGATGAATGGGGCACTTTGAGGTTCCTCATTACAGGTGTTATTCTCACCTGGCCAAACAAACTGGTNATATATATATATATATATATATATATATATATATATATATATATATACACTACCTTGGGAGAGCACCTGTTGAGTTATTGACAGATTTTATATTGATTTGCAATCACATATATAGTGCACATACACAGACTATAATATATTTATTACATAATATACATTGATTACATTGTCTACAGTGCAAAAGGGGAATGACGGTAGGTTCACTTTGGGGTTTTCTCAGTATTCAATCCACAGAAAAAAAAAAAGTTATTAACAAACATGATGAGGTCGTTGCTAAAATCTCTTATCGATCAATTAAGAAGGTTCACCATTCAGGGTATTTCTAAAACTTTGTACACAAGTTTTTCTAAGATGCCACTTTGTCCAAACGGACACAAAATGGTTAAAAAAAATCTGCATTGAAAACATCACTATTTTATATGGATGAGTTTGGGATGTGCCATAATACTGAATGTAACACAAACAAATAGAAAACATCGTCATGTTCCTGTCCCTTTGCTGTGGGTGTTTAGTAACTTGTTTTCCTGTGTTATCTCTGAGATCACAAACTGAAATGGAACTTTTCAGAAATTGTTCTTGACAATTTTGAGTAAAATCAAAAGATTTCAGACTCCAGATAGAAGAATTATCTCACTTATCATGTAATCCGTTAATCTTTGAAGGTCTTTGTAGAATAACCATATCATTAACATTCTGATCTGAAATTATGAAGTTTTCTACTCAAAGTAAAATCTTCCTTTGAGAGCATAAAGAACGCGGTGATGGTACATAGTACACAGGGCAGGTTTCCAAAGAACAATTAAATTAGTTCAAATGGAATGAATCGAATGAAATGTCAAGAATCCATATTTATTATTTAAATATCATTCCAAGTAAAGCAAAAGTTAAAATGAAATCAAGCCTGTTGTTGGCAGAGTTGACAGACTTTTTACAAAATTGAATTTTAAACGTTCTCATTGATCCAGCATGTGCACCTCGGCTGTTGTTCTGAAAGCTTTTTACATCAGATTCCTAGAAGGAGGTTTGAACTGGAATGAAAGCATCTACCTGTGTTTGGCACTTTGTAATCAACTCATCTCTGCTGAGGAGACGTAGCAGCGCTCCTCATCACAGAGAAGCAGATGGTACCGTTTAGTGTGTGAAGTCCTTTTCCATCGTTGCATAAAGTCTGTTTCTGCTTTATTTAGCACCAAAGTTTGTGTGGCTCCTCTGCATGGTACTGTACTGAACCTTCTCTTACCTGCGAAGATATGAATGGACGTTCTTGTGCTTTTTTGTCTACACTCGAGCAGAGAACTGTTTTGGGTTACGTGAAACAAATTCGGTCTCTGAAATCGAGATCAAGAGTTAAATTCAGAAGCAGACAAACGAGCTCGGAGAATAAAGTGAATAGAAAAGCACAAGAAATCTTCTGTGATGATTCAGTACTATGGGAGATCATTATTATGTTTTAGTTGGTGTAAGTTATGTTGTCTGATATGTTTTTCAGCTCTTTGCCTGTTTTCCTATTTAAAGAAAACATTGATGTAAAAAATATTGCATTATTTGAATAAATAAGATCCGCTGTTTATCACTGTTGTGGTTTAAGCACATACTTTGTGACTAATAAGAAAGTAAATGGACCTGAGTCCATGACCTGGACCTGTCTCAAGTAACTTTAGACTTGACTTTGACCTGTTTCGAAGGACCCCAGACTAGTCTTGGACTTCAACTCGAGAACTGACTCGGATTTGTCGATTGACATGAAATTCGACTTGTTCTTGTCCTAAATAACTTGAGACTTGACTAGGACCTGTCCTAATGCACATAAGACTTGACTTGGACTTGTTTCAAATTTGTCAAGAAATGACCCAAGACTAAAACTGCACTTGTGTGGAATGACTGAAGACTTGATTTGAACTTGTCCCTGAAGACTGAAGATCCCACCCACTTTGCATAGTGACATGGATGTAGTGGTATTGGTCTCACAGAGCGGCACCAAATACATGGGCCTTAATACAGATGGAGACAAATTGAAGTAGAGATATGATACTCAACTTCGGTTATCAGAAATAAACAATATTTATATTAAATAACAGAATTTAACTAGCATTAAATTCACCTCGGGGCATAACCCTTGAAAAAAGGAAAAAGAATAGCCAATTAATTCAGTCTCAGTCTAAAGGTTGTTCCAATTTCTTTTCTAAAGAATTAATCACATGTATAATCCTGATGTCATGTTTTATGGCCCGGAGGTCATGCTGATAACATGATGTTTTGGGAAACTTCATCCTTGAGTCTTAACAGAGACTTGTTTCATGCGAAGGTGAATTCTTTTCTCAATGATAGATGAAAAAATGATTCATCATCAGGCTCCTTATCACGCTACATGGACATGATCCTGTACCGGCTCCCCACCTGCAAAGACTACTAGCCAGCATGGATTGTACCTGGGACTGTGGTGGGTGAGTGCATCTACCTGTGCCATCAAGGCGTCTCATCTTAGCATTAACCATGTTGAGGTAATAAAGCAAGGACTGTGGCTGTACTTCCTCTAAAAGTAAACGTCCCCCAAGTTCCTGAGGACTTTCAGAACCGTTAAAAGTTGTAGAAATGCAAACTGAGCTTTGCTGATCATATTTTGATCACAAACTACAACCTTTAACCTTCGACATAGAAAAAGAAAAATTAAGTAATTATATTCCATTTTTTACTATTTGTCGACTGATATTACCTTTAAAAACAGGTCTCGTTTACTAATTGACAGCATTACTGACTGTGTGCATGAGATGTAGAGACAGGCTCCACAAGAAGGCCCATGTGTCCATGTTGGTGCATTTATGTTAATAAGCCCCTGTGCTGGCACACTTGGTCTGACATCTGAAAAAAGTGATAGCAAACGTGTTTTAATGCTCCACTGTACTGCCCCTAAAGCAACAACGTGTCTCTGTGGACCTTTGCTCCTGCTTGTCCTGTTAAAAACCCAAAGGACAGGCCTGTCAGTGGTGACTCTGTAGAGGGAGGCTCAGCGTACACACTGGCAAGGCTGCAGACACTGATTGAAATTAGTTTTTGCAGTTGTTAGATTTTAGAGACAAAAAATCAACACCTCTGCAACCATGACCAGTTTTGACGACATCTTGGAAGAAGTTGGAAAGTTCGGCCGCTGTCAGAAACGCATCTTCGCCCTGCTCTGTCTGTTGTCATTGCCTTTTGCAGGTGTGTACGTCGGTATCGTCTTCCAAGGTTTCACTCCAGATCACTGGTGCCGGGACTCTGCGGTGGTGGAGAGGAGGCAGGCGTGCGGCTGGAGCTTGGCAGCGGGTCGCAGGCTGACGGTGCCGCTGGTCAACAGCTCTGGGGTGCTGCAGCAGAGCAGCTGTGAGCAGTACGAGGTGGACTGGAACACCACAGCGCTCACCTGTGACACACAGGAACTGAACCTCAGCAAAACTCCCACAACTGCCTGCAAAGACGGCTGGGAGTACGACTACGAGGGAAGACAGTCCTTTGTTACTGAGGTAAATAACATAGGGAAAGAATAAAATAAGTACAATAATAGAAGTAAGCAAAAAAAAAATCTAAACTATTTTGGAGCTATGTTAGTGTACTGTATATACAGTGGGGCAAAAAAGTATTTAGTCAGCCACCAATTGTGCAAGTTCTCCCACTTAAAAAGATGAGGGAGGCCTGTAATTTTCATCATAGGTACACTTCAACTATGAGAGACAGAATGGGGGGAAAGAATCCAGGAAATCACATTGTAGGATTTTTAATGAATTAATTGGTAAATTCCTCGGTAAAATAAGTATTTGGTCACCTACAAACAAGCAAGATTTCTGGCTCTCACAGACCTGTAACTTCTTCTTTAAGAGGCTCCTCTGTCCTCCACTCGTTACCTGTATTAATGGCACCTGTTTGAACTCGTTATTAGTATAAAAGACACCTGTCCACAACCTCAAACAGTCAGACTCCAAACTCCACTATGGCCAAGACCAAAGAGCTGTCAAAGGACACCAGAAACAAAATTGTAGACCTGCACCAGGCTGGGAAGACTGAATCTGCAATAGGTAAGCAGCTTGGTGTGAAGAAATCAACTGTGGGAGCAATTATTAGAAAATGGAAGACCACGGAGATGCTCTGCACGCAGGAGGAAACCTTCGGTCCGCTGCTGCCTGTCATCAGGTCCGTACGCTCAACAGGCAGCGTTTACTCTGTGGTTCATACGAGAGTCTCTGTAATGCNTATACAGTGGGGCAAAAAAGTATTTAGTCAGCCACCAATTGTGCAAGTTCTCCCACTTAAAAAGATGAGGGAGGCCTGTAATTTTCATCATAGGTACACTTCAACTATGAGAGACAGAATGGGGGGAAAGAATCCAGGAAATCACATTGTAGGATTTTTAATGAATTAATTGGTAAATTCCTCGGTAAAATAAGTATTTGGTCACCTACAAACAAGCAAGATTTCTGGCTCTCACAGACCTGTAACTTCTTCTTTAAGAGGCTCCTCTGTCCTCCACTCGTTACCTGTATTAATGGCACCTGTTTGAACTCGTTATTAGTATAAAAGACACCTGTCCACAACCTCAAACAGTCAGACTCCAAACTCCACTATGGCCAAGACCAAAGAGCTGTCAAAGGACACCAGAAACAAAATTGTAGACCTGCACCAGGCTGGGAAGACTGAATCTGCAATAGGTAAGCAGCTTGGTGTGAAGAAATCAACTGTGGGAGCAATTATTAGAAAATGGAAGACATACAAGACCACTGATAATCTCCCTCGATCTGGGGCTCCACGCAAGATCTCACCCCGTGGGGTCAAAATGATCACGAGAACGGTGAGCAAAAATCCCAGAACCACACGGGGGGACCTAGTGAATGACCTGCAGAGAGCTGGGACCAAAGTAACAAAGGCTACCATCAGTAACACACTACGCCGCCAGGGACTCACATCCTGCAGTGCCAGATGTGTCCCCCTGCTTAAGCCAGTACATGTCCAAGCCCGTCTGAAGTTTGCTAGAGAGCATTGGATGATCCAGAAGAGGATTGGGAGAATGTCAGATGAAACCAAAATAGAACTTTTTGGTAAAAACTCAACTTGTCGTGTTTGGAGGAGAAAGAATGCTGAGTTGCATCCAAAGAACACCATACCTACTGTGAAGCATGGGGGTGGAAACATCATGCTTTGGGGCTGTTTTTCTGCAAAGGGACCAGGACGACTGATCCGTGTAAAGGAAAGAATGAATGGGGCCATGTATCGTGAGATTTTGAGTGAAAACCTCCTTCCATCAGCAAGGGCATTGAAGATGAGACGTGGCTGGGTCTTTCAGCATGACAATGATCCCAAACACACCGCCCGGGCAACGAAGGAGTGGCTTCGTAAGAAGCATTTCAAGGTCCTGGAGTGGCCTAGCCAGTCTCCAGATCTCAACCCCATAGAAAATCTTTGGAGGGAGTTGAAAGTCCGTGTTGCCCAGCGACAGCCCCAAAACATCACTGCTCTAGAGGAGATCTGCATGGAGGAATGGGCCAAAATACCAGCAACAGTGTGTGAAAACCTTGTGAAGACTTACAGAAAACGTTTGACCTCTGTCATTGCCAACAAAGGGTATATAACAAAGTACTGAGATGAACTTTTGTTATTGATTTATACTTATTTTCCACCATAATTTGCAAATAAGTTCTTTAAAAATCCTACAATGTGATTGTCTGGATTTTTTTTTTCTCATTTTGTCTCTCACAGTTGAGGTATACCTATGATGAAAATTGGAGACCTCTCTCATCTTTTAAGTGGGAGAACTTGCACAATTGGTGGCTGACTAAATACTTTTTTGCCCCACTGTATATNTTTTTGGTAAAAACTCAACTTGTCGTGTTTGGAGGAGAAAGAATGCTGAGTTGCATCCAAAGAACACCATACCTACTGTGAAGCATGGGGGTGGAAACATCATGCTTTGGGGCTGTTTTTCTGCAAAGGGACCAGGACGACTGATCCGTGTAAAGGAAAGAATGAATGGGGCCATGTATCGTGAGATTTTGAGTGAAAACCTCCTTCCATCAGCAAGGGCATTGAAGATGAGACGTGGCTGGGTCTTTCAGCATGACAATGATCCCAAACACACCGCCCGGGCAACGAAGGAGTGGCTTCGTAAGAAGCATTTCAAGGTCCTGGAGTGGCCTAGCCAGTCTCCAGATCTCAACCCCATAGAAAATCTTTGGAGGGAGTTGAAAGTCCGTGTTGCCCAGCGACAGCCCCAAAACATCACTGCTCTAGAGGAGATCTGCATGGAGGAATGGGCCAAAATACCAGCAACAGTGTGTGAAAACCTTGTGAAGACTTACAGAAAACGTTTGACCTCTGTCATTGCCAACAAAGGGTATATAACAAAGTACTGAGATGAACTGTTGTTATTGACCAAATACGTATTTTCCACCATAATTTGCAAATAAATTCTTTAAGAATCCTACAATGTGATTTTCTGGATTTTTTTGTTTCTCATTTTGTCTCTCATAGTTGAGGTATACCTATGATAAAAATTGGAGACCTCTCTCATCTTTTA